>ML780302.1:1211108-1232818 GCA_009831015.1 Picea engelmannii
TGAAAATAAAGTGAGGAAAGAGGGAAAACCTCATGGGAAACCCCCCCCCCTCAAGGTACAATGTATGTAAAAAGAAGAACTACAGTTACTAGGCAACTGTGTCTTTCACTCCAAGACAACCTCGCAGAGAATGGAATTTCTGATCAGTAAAGGTCTTGGTGAAAATGTTTGTCGTTTATTCTGCTGAAGGACAAAATTGTAAGTCGATGATCCCCTCATGTACTAATTCCCAGATGTAGTGCATGTGGATCTTGATGTGCTTCGTCCGCTGCCTCTGAACTGGATCTCTACAGAACTTCAGAGTGCTCTTGTTTTCACACCAGATGACGATCGGTCGATGAAACTGAATGCCCAACTCAGTGAGAAAATGTTGTAGACACATAGCCTGAATCGTTATGTTAACTACCCCTATGTACTCTACCTCGGCTGAAGATAGAGAAATGGCGGCTTTCTTCTTGCTCGACCAACAGATAGGCCTGAAACCAAGACTGAGTGAGTAACCAGATGTGGACTTATGATCAATGCTATCTCCAGCCAAGTCGAAATCAGTAAACCCAATGAGATCTAATGTAGAGTTTGTTGCATAATGAATCCCAAAGGTGATGGTGCCCTGTACGTATCGAAGGATACTCTTTGCAACTTTCCAATGTAGCTCATGCGACTCCTGCATGAACCTAGAAACTGTGAGAACTGCATATGAGAGGTCTAGTCTGGAGTATGTGAGATACAACAAGCTCCCCACTAGATGTCTGTACAATGTGTTGTCAACCAGTGGAGCCTCCCCGCCATCCTCAAGTTTGACTCCTGATAGGAAAGGAATTGGAGTAGACTTGCAGTCTGTCATGTGAAATCTCTCAAGGATATCTCATGCATACTTGGCTTGAGACAGTTTGCTACCTGATGCATCCTGAATAATCTCAAGTCCAAGGAAGAAGTGTAGCAGACCCATTTCCATCATCAAAAACCTATCATGAAGAATCCTCTTGACTGCAAAAATCACTGAAGTCGAGCAACCGATGATCAACAAATCATCGACATACAAAACTAAAAGTAGAAGTGAATCAGTCATCCTGATCATGTATACATTTGGGTCTGATTTACAATGTACAAATTTCTGTGACAATAGGTAGGAATCCATCTTGGCATACCATGCCCTCGGAGACTGTTTGAGGCCATAAAGTGACTTCTTCAGTTGACAGACGAAAGATGAGTCCTGCATAAATCCCTGGGGCTACTCCATGTAGATCTCCTCAGAGAGATCACCATGAAGAAATTCATTCTTCATGTCCATATGATGGAATTCCCATCCCTTTGTTGCCGCAATGGCAAGGGCCAATCGAATGGAATCCATCTTCTCTACTGGAGTGAAGGTTTCATCATAGTCAATACCATGAACCTGTTGAAAGCCTTTGGCGACAAGCCTAGCTTTGTATCTACTGATATGTCCATCCATTGTGCTCTTGGTCTTGTAGACCCATCTACATCTGACAAGTTTCCTCCCAGAAGGAAGAGGAACCAGATCCCAAGTCTAGTTCTCGAGGAGGGAGTTGTACTCCTCCTGCATGGTGGATTCCCAAAAGGGATTTCTAGTACCCTTGTCATAAGACTGTGGATCTGAAGTTTGAACCAAGAAAATATGCCTTGAAGGCAATGGTTCATTGGTAGTGAGTGCAACAGAAGCCTCCTTGAAATCAGATCGATTCCTCCTAGTATCGGTTGGGTCACCGATGAGATCCCCTGCATCCTGAAGAGTAGTATGTGCCCACTTGGGCCTCTGCTCTGGCTCTGCAACTGCATCTAGATGCTCTAACTCTACATATGACTGTACTGACTCTGAATCTAAATATAAATCATCTGAGTCCTATGAATCAGAACTCTCCTTTGAAGAAGAGTCGGCATGTGCATGCGCATCATCTCAGACAGGTGGAAGAATGAAGGTGTATGCATGCGGCTGCTGAGGTGCATGCGAGACACTTTCCTCGAATTGGAGACTACGCTCAATGATCATTCGATCTAAGGAAATATCAATAAGCTGATATCCCTTCACACTGTCAGGGTATCCAACAAAAATGCACTCAGTGCTCTATGGATCAAGTGCCTTCCTCTTTTCAGAGGGAATGCGGGCCCATGCACGAGAACAAAAAATGTGAAAGTGGGTCACTTCCGGTTTGAGGCCACTCCAAGCCTCGTAGGGGGTCTTATCCTGGACAGATCTATGGGGAGATCTATTTTGGATGTATGTTGCACAGTTAAGTGCTTCGGCCCATAGTCTCTGTGGTAGTGACTTTGCATGCAACATGAAATATGCCATCTCCTTTAGAGATCGGTTTTTCCACTCAGCAACTCCATTTTGTTGTGGAGTGTAGGGAACTGTATGCTGCAACTGAATCCCTGCCTCATGGAAAATATTGTGGATCTCATGATTCACATACTCTCCCCTATTATCAGTTTAGAGGAATTTGATATTCTTTCCGAACTGTGTCTCAACCAAAGCTTTGAAATCTTTGAGGTGTGTAAATACCTCGGATTTTTTCTTGAGAACGTAGATCCATGTAAAACATGAGAAATCATCAACAAAAATGAGAAAAAACCTCTCTTTTCTGATCTACAAATGCGGAAAATGACCCATGAGGTCACTGTGGATCAGATCTAAAGGTGTGAAATCTTGCTAAGACTTTCCCTTGTCGAATTTCTCTTGAGGGTGTTTTCTGAGAACACATCCCTCACATACTCGCTTGGAGAAATGGATGTCCGGTAGACCATCAAATAATTTGTGCTTGCTAAGATGTTTCATGTATCTGAAATTCAAATGTCCAAACCTTTCATGCCATATCCTACTACTTTCATCAGCATGAGTAAGCAGTAAAGCAGAATCAGGTTCAATGAATTCAGAAAATGTATACAATCTAGACTGATGATTTACCTCACCGGTAGCAACCTTGGAGTTGGTTTGCATGTAGTAGATTCCCATGGAATTTTGTGTGAATATGACTTTATTTCAGGTGCTAGAATTCGTCATCTGATACATAGAGAGAAGATTGACAAAAATCTTGGGAACATGCAGCACATTCTCAAGACTTTCGTTGGTGAGTTCAATCCTTCCTTTGCCGGTGACTTTGAAAGAAGAGTTGTCCCCCATCAGAATAGGAGGACCTTTTCATGCATCCAATGAATAATAGACTACTTCTGAGGCATCCATGTGATGCTATGCTCCTGAATCTACGATCCAAGCATCGGGAGAGGAGTTTATGGAAATCAAGGCATGCTTAGAATTGACTTTCTTGGAATTCGGATCTTCTGGCCTCTTCTTCTTTGCACCCTCAAGGATGCGATCTCCAAGGTTGTTTTTCTGAAGTATCTGAGACATCATATCTATTTTTTTTTGCATGCATGCAGATTCTGAATGGAATCCTTTGTGATATTATGTGCATTTCTCTCCTTTTCTTCCCTTTTCTCCTTTGGATCCGAAGGCATCGGTGAAGGGTTTTGTGTACCCTTCCTTCTTCGTATGTGCATGAGATTTCTGCTTATATTTATCTTTATATTTCTGATATTTGTGGCTTCCATCATGCACATTGAGTGCAAGCGCCCTTGGGCCTTTGATTTCACCCATGTTGATGAGCTTGGTTTGTTCTTGTGTCAAGGATTTGATAAAGTCCTCAAGAGAGGGCATCTTCCAGGTGGCTCCAGAGGCAAATCTGATAGTATGGAATGTAGATATGAATACAAAGAATTCAATACCAATCTTGGAGAGAATGGTGAGAACCATTTGTTTCTCCTCCTTCGATTTATCAACCCCGCAATCTTTGAGTTGCAACAGTAAATCCTTGAATTTTGTAAGGAAAACTTGGATATTATTGAATCTTTTTGGATCCAATGTGAGTAGCTCCACCTCTAGCATGTGTCCCCTCATCTCATCTTGTTTTCCAAAGAGACCTTCCAATATTGTCCAAGCTTCATTGGGATTCTTACAAGAAGATATATGAAAAAGGAGATCGAGAGAAATAAGACTGCAAATTGTTTCTAGTGCCTCATCTATGCGATTTAAGTACTTGTATTTTTCTATGGCCGATGTCGACTCTATATATGTATTCATGGTTAACCTATACAACCCTCTATATTGGATATGTATGGCTATTTTCTCCTTCCATGAAAAATAGTTGTAAGGTGTAAGAATGAATTCTTTTTGGAATTCCATCTTTCCGCTGTCTTCAATCTTTTGTACCTGCAAAAACTTTTGGTGTAGATTTTTCTTAGTAGTCCATCAGCTCTGATACCATGTAAATGTGTTGAACCTTCATAGAATAGATCTAGCTAAACAATGATACACACATTTTCAGACATAATAGAAGAAAGAAGAAAAAGGAGAGAAAGAATGGAAGAATTCTCATTAACCGTTTTGAATAATGAATAATTTACACATGATATACTCTTTATAACTCAATGAGTTCGAATTGAGGTGAACCAAGTCACCATAGTGGTGGTATAGAGTGATCTGGACACACACCAGCAGTTATGGGAGTGAACTTCCACCTATTCTAGTCTCTCAGGCAGTTATAGGAGTGAACTGCCACCTAGTTGAGTTAACTAGTCAACTAGTCTTCAGTTAACTGACTGAACAAAGAGTAGTGAGGAGTTAACTGAGGGAATCAAGGATAATGCATCACTCTGGTGATGATACTAAGGCAAGGCCTAATTATCATGGTGATGATCCCAATGTTGCATGGTGATGATCCCAATGCAAAATCTAAACTCAACTCAACTAGTCAAACTGAAGTGTGAACTGAAAGAGAATATTCTCCAGGTGGAATATTCTCTCCTAAAATATAGGAGACTAGATAATGACTAATTATGACTAATAAACAAATAAAAACCTTAGGAAAAATAAATCCTAGGTGTGTGTGAAGTAACTCCAACATTGTGAAAAAACTTATATTAGCTTCTCATTATAAACATAATCCATTAACTTCGATATTTACATCAATATAAATATCGAAGTAGACAATATTTAATATATATATATATATATATATATATATATATATATATATATATATATATATATTGTTGGGTTGTTATATTCTTTGCAGTGAAATTTTAGTCGAGGTGGATTGACTGGAAGTGAAAAATGAAGGTCGAGGTGGATATACTAAGAAAAGTGGAAGTCGAAGTAATCGAAAGAAATTCAAAGAGGTCAACCGACAGAGGATCGACAGGCAGTCGTGTGGAAACCGACTAAAGACCGAATGAAGGTCATCTAGTAGTCGACTAGTAATCTGACTGGTAGTCGACTATAACAGAATCCTGAGACTTCCGGTATTTGTAGCCAATGATCTTTGTGGATCTATAAACATTTTTGGGATCCTTTATTTAGGGTTTTCCCTACGATAAAACCTATAAATAAGGCATGTTGTAATATTGTATAAGATTATCGTTGATCAATATTGGATGTTACTACTAATAGAAAGCAGTAGGTTGTTAGTCATGTAGATGTAAGATGAATTGGCTATAGGGTTTTTCTTGTGCAAACAAAGAAGGTATGATGTTGATTGTGTCTTAGGTGTAAACCAAGGTTAGGAATGCAACTTTTTATTTTGAATGAATAAGACAATAAGAAAGTGTAATGACCCCGCCGTTATGACAACAAAAGCGACATACAACAGGTAAAACCTTCTTTTTTTTGCGTTAGGAAATTATATATCCCAATTAAAAGTAACCTCATCAATACATCATCCCAAATATTAACGAAACAACATTAATGTATTAAAAATCAATCATGACACAAAGCCGACACATCATCACCATGAATAATGATACACATATTGAAGCAATAACATAAATAAATAACATCCCATAATCAATGCATTTATACAATTAATAATGATGCATAAATAGTATGAATCAAAAAGCGCTCAACTCCTCTCATCAGGATAATCATCAGATAATGCCATGATAACATGAGATAACATAATGAATCATAAGGATCATAAATATAATCATAAAATGACATAAGATACTACCTGCCCAACCTACCCTACAAGGTTAGGTCCTCCAGGACACATAAGCAAGATCAAGCCAAGGTTCCAATTGACTTTAACCATTTAAGGTCTTAAGGTTGGCGACTGTTCTAAGGAACAAGGAGGTGTCTACATCCCATTAACACAATCAAGACCAAACTAACTATGCTAAATAAGAAACATCATCAATAACCAATTTCATCAATCCATCAATCCAAAACCACAATTAAACATGGCGTGCGAGTAATCCTTAGCATAACACATCATAGACCACATTAAATCCAAGACACAGAAGCAATTTTCAGTTATATCTGAGGCACCAATCCTAATCACAAAGGAAATCATCCATCATAATAAATTTTCATTCACGCAAGAAAACTAATATCTAAAACCATCATTCATGACATTGTAATTCAATGCATGCAAGGAGTCTAATTCCCCAACTAGTCATACATCACATTATTGAATTTTGTGCGAGCATTCTATTCAATGAATCCATCATTTATACATCAATAATTTAAGACGCATGAGATATCTACTTTATTTCGCAAGGCACAAGAGAATGTAAATAAATCAATCATATGACAACATTATTTTGAGGGTGCAAGTGTAAACAACTTTAATCTTCTCAAGATGCGTGCATGATCTAATTACCGAATTAAGCTTAAATCAACATCAATCAATGCATTCATTTAATCTTAATTTCTTAAATAAACCTATCTCATCATTAATCAATGTGCGTAAAGATCTAAATAATTAGTCACGACATAATCCATACCACATGGTAATTTTAATTCCTTGTGCAAGGAGATCTAATTACAATACATTCAATCATACAACACTTTAAACAGCGGTGCAATTAAGCATGTTCACAACCGATCATACATCATCATTAATTCAGGTGTAATGTGAAAACATTTATAACATTAATATGAAGCCTAACAAGGAAAATTCAACAATTAAACTAAAATCCTTCATCTCTAATCACTACCATTTTTCCATTACTCTACAGTAAGTAATTCTACCACTATCACAAAAACCCAATTCTAGTGCCATGACGATACATATTCAGATTAATTCATTACTATTTTATTAATTATTTTTAACTTTATATAATTGAACACCAACAACAACCAAATCCGTAAATTGGAAATCATATCCATTCAATACTCTGACCCTTATATTGGGCTAGGAACTGGAACTGCTTACAAACTTTACATTTAGCAAAATCGGGAAAACTCAATCACCACTCTTAACTTACACTTATCACCATAATAAAAGGGTGCAAATTTAAATTTATTATAATCTATAATTTTGGATATTAAAGGGTTGATTGGGTAAAAATTTCAATTGTTTTAAGTTATTGTTGTTTGAACTGCGCTACAACCGAAGCATTTCATAAGTGGAATTTGCAATGTAAAAAGGGGATAATTCCATTGACCACACGTGGATACGTAAGACTAGCCTTCCAATGACCTCTAAGACACCTCCACCCTTCATTCCACTTCCCAATAAAATTCCAATCTAATTAAAACAAATCATCATGGGTCTAACCTCTTATGACAGGAATGTCAAAGGACAAGATATCGTTGGGGTTAATCGCATAGAATTTGTTGAGGAGATGGGATTGATATTGGGATTAATAAATGCAGAGTGAGAAGGGCCATTGCTGAGAGGGAAGCCAACTAAATCACTGAGTGTTAAGATGAAATATTTTCACTAGGAAAGGAGAGAGAGGGCAGGGCCCTAGGTGGCCAAACGCAAGGAAAATGACCTCTATACAACACAAAGATGACCATAATAACTCACTGAGGAATATTCGAATTCGCTGGGAGAAATTAATGAATGGTAGAGGTAAAATTTAATTTTTGTATCCGTGCAGACACAGGGATCTCCATCATGAATGTTTGTTGCAGAGAGATACGAATAGCAAAGGTAATAACACAAGGAAAAAATGGAGGGAAAGCAATCTCAACGTAGAGGAAAGAGTTGACACGAGTGTGTTTCCTTCGCCCAACGCAGAAACAAAGGAGGAGACGTGAAGGGGTCCAGGTAAGCTCTTGTAAGTCCGTTTAAACCCCAACATCTCCTAGGGAACTCGTGGAGAAGAGGAGAGTGACTTGTTGTAATTTTAAGGGAGAATGGTTGATCAAAAGAAAACGTTGAGTAATAAATAAATGTAGAGAATGGTGGGAGGTGAAATTTTGCTGAGTTGTTAAGGTGAATGCAGAGAAGCGGAACTTTTTTTTTTAATTTTGCAATGGTAAAGGAAATGAAGTGACAAACAAAATGTTGGGCACAATCCCCATAGTGGAGAGCCAAGAAAACTGGGCCTACAATTTATACAATCCAGAGGGTAGAATGTCGAGTGACAAGGGATGCTAGATGAATTTCCTTTAGGGAGCAGAGATAAAGAAAAAAAAAAGACAAAATTAAAAGTTGTGCAAGAAAGAGGCCGCAGAGCCATGCCCCTTTCATCAACATAGAGAATTTGAAATATAAAATAGTCAGAGAACCAATCCCTTAAATTAAGAGTAGGGGTACGTCCGGGGGAGAACAAATTTTTTAACAAAGATTACAGTCTTTACTCTCAGTGTAGGGGTTGGGAAGGGAGACAACAATTGAAAATTCTAAAAAAAATCAAGGACAAAAATCCATGTAAATTTATTCCAAGATAACCACATCAAGCATAATTGCCCAACTAATATCATAAATCCATTACAATTCCATCAACATATAAATTCATATACAAAAAAATTTAACTAATTTACAACTGCAAATTTTAAACATGTGTACCATAACCGACGGATGGACTTGTTGATGTTAGTCACCTGTTGGCGATCCTCCTTGCTCTCGCTTTCTAATCGTTGAGACCTCAGCGGTACCTCCCAGCCAACACTAGGGGTACTCTTTTTCCCCCTTATCCCCTCGAGTTGCAAAGGGGACACACACACACACAAACCAGAGAGAAATCTACCTCCCAGCTCGCCTCGCAAGGTCAAGCTACCACTCTCTATTCGAGTTGTGTATCCCAACTCCCACAACAAAAATCTGGCAGCATAACCTTACACATACCAGTTGTGATCCCTTCCTCTTCTCTGCCATTACTTTTATAGAGTTCTCTTAGTGACCACTTTCCAATTGCACATTAAATTCTTTTTATTAAAAATTAATTAGGCAATGTTCTCCCCATACACTTGTCACCCGATCCCTTAGTTTCACTAGAAATTCATTTATTTAATTTAGTTAAATGTCATATTCCCTCACCCATCCTAAAATTGCTCTTAAAAATGCTCCTTGATGTCCCTTTATTCCTCAATTTCCTTTAATGACTGACGCCTTTGTTAAAACTTAGTTGATTTTTATTTAGGAAAGTTCTCTATACTAGATCCCTTTCTATGTTTCCACATTCCTTTTTGCATTATTTCCCCTTTTTGTCTAAGTTCCAAATTAGCATGTCTTGCACATAAACAATAATTAATTCTTGGATAAATTATTTCTCTTTAAATTCTTAACTTGATTTTTCTTCATCCCCCTTTTATTAATAGATTAATTAGTTTTTAGTCCTCTTACCCTATTTAGACCTAGGCTTTAATTTCAACTAGGCTTAGAAATTTTTAGGGAATTTTATAATTAATAAAATTTACTCATACAACATTTATTTTAAGGCTAACCATGTCAAAATAAAATATTGTTTTCTAGGCACCTAGTTTCATTGACTCACATGTGTTAAAAATCACGATGTTCCCTTCAAGACGCACTACGTGCTCCAAGGGTACCACTTTCCTTTATTCATGTTTTATTTATGCGACATTCCCTTCAATACGCACTACGTGCTCCAAGGGTGTCACTCGTCTTTGACTGATTTTGGTAGATGTCCAACACTTGGAGTCAATACTACATTAGGAGAACGTGTTGGAGACTAAGGGCCTCTAAGGAATAAGGACCCCACCTTATTGTGCATCCTTTAGAATCTTCATGAGATATTGTCTTAGTCTTCCCTCACAACATTGTGGATCTCTCAAACTAGGTAACCGTTAACCCACAGTTCGAGCCACGATGGGAGTGCTAGTAGGTTGTGGCAGGGCTTCTTCCACACCTCTCCCTCACTATATCTAGTTGTTTTGCATGGCCCCTTTACTCCTAATTTGAGTCTGATTAGAAAGCAATCATCATCCTGCATCCATCATCGAAACACGTCAACGATCCATAAAGACATCATAATATACCCACTCACATGACACATATGCAAAAACATAAATACCCAAACCATATACAATCCACTCCCTGACTCGATCTGGAGTCCAAGGAGGTCCATTGATGCCATTGCATCCCCATTCTATTAATGTCTCGCACACTCAGGAGAACCCATCAATAACACTTGTCTATACATAGATAATCAAATAACATAACATCATAATTCATAAGCATCATCATCAAAATCCATAAGTGAAGCAGACAATCATATAATGAACCAAATCACTTGCATGCAAGTGTCCTCAATGAATAAATCAAATCATGTGTGTGCAAGAGAGGGATGTTACATACACCCCCTCTTGTTTTAAACTTCATCCTGAATTTTCACAGTATATAAGTGCAAAAAATAAAGTATATGACAATATATAAATGTCTAACTATCAAACAAAAATGGAAATTGTTGGAGCATATCATATGCATCCTCCTAGGTAGTCGAGTGTGGACTATAATTGTCCCATTGGACCTTGAACTGATAGACTTTTTGACACTGTAGTTATCGAATGTGATGGTCCATAATGTGGATTGGATCCACCGTGAGCGTACCCTCATCCTATACCTACAAAGAACTCATTTCAGTCACATGTGTAGGATCGCTAACATAATGTCTCAAAACAGATACATGAAAAACATCGTGCATACGCCTTAAAGAATCAGGCAAGGCTAGTCGATAGGCCATAGGCCCCTTCTTTTACACAACCTTGAAAGGTCCGTCCCACAAACCTAGGAGAGATTTTATCACCCTTTCCAAACTTGTTTTAACTCTTTTGTGGTTTCACCTGCAAGAATAATCGATCACCAACTTTATAACTACGGTCAATGCGATGTGCATCGACATAATTATTTTGCCTATCCTGTGCTTCCTTGATCCTTTGTCTTATCGTTTTCATTTGTTCTTCCATTTCTTGTATCACTTTTGTTCCTACCAAGACCCTATCCTCAAGTCGATCCCTGCTCAAAGGTGTCTGACACAGTCTCCCATGAAGAAAATCAAATGGCACCATCTTAATGGTGCTTTGACAGGTGTTGTTGTATGCAAACTCTACCAGTGGCAGGAAATCCTCCCAATGCTTATGTTGGTCCATCACATACATACTCAACATATCTTCCAAGATCTGGTTCATTCTTTCTGTCTTTGGGTGATATGCGGTACTAAAGTTAAGCAGGGTTCCCAAGGTCTCTTAGAAACTAGTCCAAAATCATCCTATAAACATCGATCGTCAATCAGATATGATCTTCTTAGGCACGCCATGCAGTCTCACTATCTCACTGATAAAAACTTTATCTATGTCTGGCACCTGATACATCATATGCACAGGAATAAAATGTGCACTATTCGTCAGAGTGCCAACTACCACAAAAATTGAGTCATGCCTCCTTGTCGTCAACGATAATCCAACAATGACATCCATCGAAATGACCTCCCATTTCGATTCCAGAATAGTATGTGGTTGTAGTAATCCTTCCAGATGTCTATGTTCAACCTCACTTGCTGACATTCTAGACATCTCGTCACGTAGTTGACTATGTCCGCCTTCATTCCTTTCTAGAAGAATAAGGGTTTAAGGTCTTCCCTCATCTTCGTAACTCCTGGATGAGCCATGTACATTGCTCTATGAGTTTCATTTAAGATCAACCTTCTTAACTCTTCATTAGGCGGTATGTAAATTCAATTACTATGTTTCATTAATCCATCGTTGTCCACAGTAAATCCCTCAAATTTTGGTACCAACATGGTGTCTTGTTCGATATTTACCTTAACCTCTTTATACCAGTCATCGTCATGTTGTATAGTTAAAATATTTTCACGAAGATTCATCTGAAGAGGTATCACAGAAAATGTGTGGTCTTCGACTCAACGCATCTGCCACTCTGTTCACTATTCCTTTTATGTAGGTAATCTCAAAATCGTACTCACTAAGTAGTTATGACCAGTGCCTTTGTTGTACGTTCAAGTCACTTTGCATAAAAAATGTGTTGCAAACCATAATGGTCCATTTTTTGTTCGAATTTTTGTCCAATCAGGTAGTGTCTCCACACTCTCAAGGTATACACAATGGCCACTAACTCCAGATCATGCCTCACATAGTTCTCCTCATGCTTTCTTAACTTTCTTGAGATGTAAGTGATCACTCGACCGTCTTGCATCAGGACTCCGCCTAAGCCTTCCTTGGATTCATTTGCACATACTAGGAAGTCCTCATCCATGTCAGGGACCGTTAGTATCGACGTTATCGTCAGTAGCTCCTTGAGCCTTCGAAATGCTTCCATGCATTTCTCGATCCATACAAACTTCTTGTTCTTCTTTTACAATTTCGTAATCGGATTTTCTATCTTCGAAAAACCTTTGATGAAACGTCGATAATATCTCGTTAAAGCCATGAAGTTGTTTACTTCGGGCACATTCGTCGGCATAGGCTATTCCATAATAACTTCTACCTTCGTTGGATCCATAGATATATCTTCGTCAAAGATAACATGCCCTAAATAATGAATCCTCGATTGGTAAAAAGAGCATTTCGACAATTTCCCATATAATTTGTTCTCTCGTAAACACCGTAGTACCAAGCGAAAATGTTCGTCATATTCTTCCATCATCCGAGAATAAATCAAAATGTCGTCAATGAATACTTGAACAAACTTGTATAAGTATTTGTGGAACACCCCATTCATCAAGCTCATGAATACCCCTAGGGAGTTTGTCAGTCCAAAAGGTAATACTATAAATTTGTAATGTCCAAACCTCATCTTGAATGTGGTCTTAGGAATGTCTTCCTCGATCTGTAACTAGTGATACCTTGATCTCAAGTCAATCTTCGAAAACACCATCTCACCCTTAATTTGTTCAAACAGATCGTCTATTCTTGGCAACAGATGCAGGTTCTTGATCGTTTCCTTGTTCAATTGATGGTAGTCAATGCAGAGTCTCCATGACCCATCCTTCTTCCATATGAAAATAAAAAAGTGCACCCCAAGGCGATACACTTGGACATATAATTCATAGGTACAACAACTCCTTCAGTTGCATTTTCAACTCCTGTAACTCAGGGGTTGACATTTGATAACGCGTTCTTTCTATCGGTTCAGTCCCATGTTTTAGTTCGATGGTAAATTTGAATTCACTCTCAAGTGGAAACCCTAGTAACTCCTCTAGGAATACATCCGCAAATTCTTGTACTACCGGAAGGTTTTCTATTCCTTCCACCACACCCTTTTCGTTCAACGCAAGGATTGCATATAGCATGCATCCCTTGGGAATGATCTTCCATAGTTGTAGGGAAGAGATGAACCTTAGGGAAACTCCCTGGTTCCTTCCTACGATCACTCATCTCTGTCCCTCGTCATCGGCCAAACTCAATTGTTTCATCTTGGAGTTGAGTATCTCATCATGCGATTCCAACCAGTCCATACTGATCACAATGTCATAAGATCCTAATATAGTGACGTATAGATTGTCCTACATGACAAATTCTCCCAGGTTAATTCTACAATATGTAACCTTTCCTTCAACCTTCTGCTTGGCTCCCAAAGCCATTTCCACATAGCTAAACTCATCCTATTTGACTACCTTTACCTTAATTGTTTTAGCGCTGCACCAAAAATAAAGCTCTCTATAGCACCTGGATCTATCAAAATACTAAAGGTTTGGTCAACAATCGTACTTGACGTCTCAAGAACACTAGACTAGTGCTCAGCCTTCTGGTTATTCACCACTGCATGAATCTGGTGGGCCTTGCCCAAATCTCCTACTATAATTTGTTTGACTAACTCGGTTTCTTTGACCCTCTCAACTGGGTAGTCACATTGGTAATGTGGCTCCCCACAAGTCCAACATCTAATCTTTAGTCCAGTACTCTTGGTCCCTGAAGTAGAAGTTGATGGCCCACTAGCCTGGAACCATGGTTTTTTCTATTGAACAGGCCTGAACTATTGTTGTTATGGACAATGTTGTTTCTAGTGTTGTGTTCCTCTATAGGGATTTTGTTGTTGAGGCGTCGGTCACCATGGTTTCATGAATTTGGATCCTCTCGGAGTGCTTCAATACCCTAATGGATGTCTAGCCGGTGTCTGATGCTGCTGCGCATCGAATTTCGCCTGTCCCGTCGGTCTCGTTGGAGTCTTTCTCTGACCCCTGCTGATGAGATATTCCTCAGTTATGAGGGACTTCTAGACAACATCGTACAATGTCTAAGGCATTAATATCCTCACTTTCACATGAATGTTGACGTTAAGGTTGAACATGAACTTGTTAACCTTAAGCTTCTCGATCTTCATATGTGGAGCATACCTAAGTAGCTCCATGAAACAGGCCTTGTACTCGGGCACCGTATGACCACCCTATCGCAAGGTGTTGAACTCATTGAGATGACACTCAATGAATTCCTTAGA
Organism: Picea engelmannii; assembly: GCA_009831015.1. Lineage (NCBI taxonomy): Eukaryota > Viridiplantae > Streptophyta > Pinopsida > Pinales > Pinaceae > Picea > Picea engelmannii. The sequence continues at coordinate 1,225,769 of ML780302.1, forward strand.
AAGATACCTCTCCCGAAACCGCTCCTTGAACAATTCCCATGATACATCTTCGACGACCATGTTCAATTGTGGCAAGAGCGTCTTCCACCATAGAAGAGCACTCCCCTTTAGCTAAAATACTTCCATGTGGACTTTCATGTTGGAGGTATATTCGCGAAGTGAAAATCACATCACCATGTTCTCCAACCATGCCTCAGTGACTGCATCGTCTGTGGCACCCAAGAACTCGGGAAACTTGACCTTCTCAAGTTCTCAGTGAATGCTACTAGTACTGGCCGGGGTGTGCAGTGGACCCTTAGGGGCTACCGACACCTTGGCCTCATCTCTATCCATATGGCTAATCAAGGCCTCTGACATCCTCTGACATCCACTAAAATAACCTCATCAACCCAACCACATCCCCCACAACTATTTGTTCCTGTCCAACAACTTGTTATTCTCCTTAGGTGTTAGACCCCTCTCGCATGGATGCTACAGGAGTCGTCATGCCTCCTCCCCTATCATAACATCGTCTTCCTCTGTGGTGACCTCTAACCATGATTACCTGCACGAATACAAATGCAAATTAATTAGTGATAAATTATAATCAATTTTTTATATAGTGGAAGGCGTAATGATCCCAAGTCCCAGGGTTGAACCTGCTCTGATACCATATGTAACGACCTCGTCGGTATGAAAAAAAAAGTGACGTACAACAGGTAAAACCCTTTTTTTCACATTAGGAAATTATATATCACAATTAAAAGTTACCTCATCAATACATCATCCCAAATATTAAAGAAACAACATTAAAGTATTAAAAATCAATCACAACGCAAAGTCGACACATCATCACCATGAATAATGATACACATATTGACGCAATAAAACAAATAAATAGCATCCCATAATCAATCCATTTATACAATTAATAATGACGCATAAACAGTATGAATCAAAAAGCGCTCAACTCCTCTCATCGGGATAATCATCAGATAATGCCATGATAACATGAGATAACATAATGAATCATAAAGATCATAAAGATAATCATAAAATGACATAAGATAATATCCGCCCAACCTACCCTGCAAGGTTAGGACCTCTAGGACACATAAGCAATGCTCAAGACTAGGTTCCAATTGATTTTAACCATTTAAGGTCTCAAGGTTGGCGACTGTTTTGAGGAATAAGGAGGTGTCTACATCCCATTAACAAAATCAAGACCAAACTAACTATGCTAAATCAACAACATAATTGATAACCATTTTCATCAATCCATCAATCCAAAACCACAATTAAACCTGGCGCGCGAGTAATCCTTAGCATAACACATCATAGACCACATTAAATCCAAGGCGTAGAAGAAATTTTCAGTTCTATCTAAGGCGCCATTCCCAATCACAAAGGCAATCATCCATCATAATAAATTTTCATTCGCGCAAGAAAACTAATATTTGAAACCATCATTCATGACATTATAATTCAGTGCGCGCAAGGAGTCTAATTCCACAACTAGTCATACATCACATTATCGAATTGCGCACGAACATTCTATTCAATGAATCCATCATTTATACATCAATAATTTAAGACACATGAGATATCGACTTTATTTCGCAAGGCGCAAGAGAATGTAAATAAATCAGTAATATGACAAAATTATTCTAAGGGCGCAAGTGTAAACAACTTAAATATTCTCAAGATGCACGTGTGATCTAATTACCAAATTAAGCTTAAATCAACATCAATCAATGGGCGCATTTAATATTAATTACTTAAATAAACCTATCTCATCATTAATCAATGTGTGTAAAGATATAAATAATTAGTCATGACATATTCCATGGCACATGGTAATGATCTATTTAATTCATTGTGAAAGGAGATCTAATTACAATACATTCAATCATACAACACTTTAACCGATGGTGCAAGTAAGAAAGTTCACAACCGATCGTACATCATCGTTAATTCAAGTGTAATGCGCAAACATTTATAACATTAATATGAAGCCTAACAAGGAAAATTCAACAATTAAACCCAAATCCTTCATCTCTAATCACTACCATTTTTCCATTCATCTACAGTAAGTAATTCTACCTCTATTACAAAAACCCAATTCTAGTGCCACGACGATACATATTCAGATTAATTCATTACTATTTTATTAATTGTTTTTAACTTTATATCATTGAACAACAATTGCAACCCAATACATAAATTGGCAATCATATCCATTCAATACTCTGACCCTTATATTGGGTTGGGAACTGGAACAGCTTACAAACATTTATGTTTAGCAAAATCGGGAAAACTCAATCACCACTCTTAAATTACACTTATCACCATATTAAAATGGTGAAAAATTAAATTTATTATAATCTATAATTTTAAATATTAAAGGGTTGATTGGGTAAAAAGGTCAATTGTTTTAAGTTAATGTCATTTGAACTGTGCTACAACCGAAGCATTTCATAAGTGAAATTTGCAATGTAAAAAGGGGATAATTCCATTGACCACACATGGATACGTAAGAATGGCCTTCCAATGACCTCTAAGATGCCTCCATGCCTGCATGCCACTTGCCAATAAAATTCCAATCGAATTAAAAAAAAGCATCATGGGTCTGACCTATTATAGCAGGAATGTCGAAGGACAAGATATCGCTGGGGTTAATCACATAGAATTTGCTGAGGAGTTGGGCATGATGATGGGATTAAGAAACACAAAGTGATAAGGGACATCACTAAGAGGGAAGCCATATAAATCGTTGAGTGTTAATATGAAACATTTTCGTTGGGCAAGGAGAGAGAGGCCAAGGCCCTGGGTGGTCAAACACAAGGAAAACAACCTTTGTACAGCTCAGAGATGACCATAATAACTTGTTGAGGAATCTTTGAATTCGCTGGGCGAAATTAATGAATGGCAGAGGTAAAATTTAATTTTTTATCTGTGCATATGCATGGATCTCCATCATGAATGTTTGTTGCCGAGAGATACAAATAACAGAGGTAATAACACAAGGAAAAAACACAGGGAAAGAAATCTCAGTGCAAAGGCAAGATTCGACACGAGTGGGTTTCCTTCGTTGAATGAAGTAGCAAAGGAGGAGATGTGAAGGGGTCCAGGTAATCTCTTGTAAGTCCATTTAGACCCCAACATCTCCCAGGGAATTCATGGAGAAGAGGAGAGAAACTTGCTATAATTTTAAGGGAGAATGGTTGATCAAAAGAAAACGTTGAGTAATAAATAAACATAGAGAATGTTGGGAGGTGCAATTTCACTGAGTTTTTAAGGTGAACATAGAGAATAAAAACGTTTTTTTTTTTTTTTTTGAAATGGGAAAAGAAATGAAGTGACAAAAAAAATGTTGGGCACAATCCCCACAGTGGAGAGCCAAGTGACAAGGGATGTTGGGCGAATTTCCTTTAGGGAGAAGAGATAAAAAAATACTAAATTAAAATATGTGCAAGCAAGAGGGAAGAGATCCATGCCTCTTTCATCAACACAGAGAATTTGAAATATAAAATAGTCATAAAACCAATCCCTTAAATTAAGAGAAGCAGTACGTGAGGGAGAGAACAAAATTTTTAACAAAGATTATAGTCTTTACTCTCAACGCAGGGGTTGCGGAAGGGAGACAGGGATTGAAAATTCTAAAAAAAATCAAGGACGACAATCCATCTAAATTTATTCCAGGATAACCACATCAACAATAATTTCCCAACTAATATCATAAATCCATTACAATTCCATCAACATATAAATCCATATACAAAATTGTTTAACTAATTTACAAGTGCAAATTTTAAACATGTGTACCGTAACCGATGGATGGACTTGTTGATTTTCTTCGGTTGTTGGCGATCCTCCTTGCTCCTTCTTGTTAATCATTGAGACCTCACCGGTACCTCCTAGCCAATGCTAGGGGTACTCTTCTCCCCCCTTATCCCCCAGCCGCAAAGGGGGTACACACACAAACCAGAGAGAAATCTAGTTCCCATCTCATCTCGCAAGGTTGAGCTACCACTCTCTATTCGAACTGGGTATCCCAACTCCCACAAGAAAAATCAGTCAAGAAAAATTTGGCAGCATAACCTTACTCATACCAGTTGTGATCCCTTCCTCTTCTCTACCATTACTTTTATAGAGTTCTCTTAGTGACCACTTTCCATTTGCATGTTAAATTCTTTTTATTAAAAATTTATTAGGAAATACTCTCCCCCGTACACCTCTCACCCGATCCCTTAGTTGCACCAGAAATTCATTTATTTCATTTAGTTAAATGTCATATTCCCTCACCCATCCTAAAAGCACTCCTTATTGTCCCTTTATTCCCTCATTTCCTTTAATGACTGACGCCTTTCTTAAAACTTATTTGAGTTTTATTTAGTAAATTTCTCTAGATTAGATCCCTTTCTATGTTTTCACATTCCTTTTTGCATTATTTCCCCTTTTTGTCTAAGTTCCAAATTAGCATGTCTTGCACATAAACAGTAATTAATTCTTGGATAAATTATTTCTCTTTTAAATTCTTAACTTGATTTTTCTTCATCCCACTTTTATTAATAGATTAATTATTTTTTAGTCCTCTTACCCTATTTAGACCTAGGCTTTAATTTCAACTAGGCTTAGAAATTTTAAGGGAATTTTATAATTAATAAAATTTAATCATACAAAATTTATTTTAAGGCTGGCCGTGTCAAAATAAATATTGTTTTCTAGGCACCTAGGTTAATTGACTCACCTGTGTTAAAAATCGCAACGTTCCCTTCAAGACACACTACGTGCTCCAATTGTGCCTCTCGCCTTTATTCATGTTTTATTTATGCGATGTGCCCTTCAAGACGCACTACATACTCCAAGGGTGCCACTCACCTTTGACTGATTTTGGTAGACGTCCAACACTTGGAGTCAATACTCCATTAGGGGACCTTGTGGGAGACTGAGGGCCCCTAAGGAATAAGGACCTCACCTTATTATGCTCCCCTTAGAATATTTGTGAGTGACTATCTCAGTCTTCCCTCACGACATCGTGGATCTCTCGAACTAGGTAATCGTTAACCTACAGTTCGAGCCAAGACGAGAGTGCTAGTGGGTTGTGGCAGGGCTGTTGCCACACCTCTCTCTCACTATATCTAGTTTTTGTGCATGGCCCCTTTACTCCTAATGTGAGTCTTATTAGAAAACAATTGTCATCCTGCATCCATCAACGAAACATGTCAATGATCCATAACAACATCATAATATCCTTTCTCACATGTCACATATGCAAAAAAATAAATACCCAAACCATATTTGATGTAGCCCCCCTACTACCCCATAGGGATACGCGACCTCCCGGTGAAAGGATATATGATTCTTGAGTCTGATGACTCTCTGAAACCTTAATGGTTCCCTTTTGTATCAAGACAAAGGCCCTTTCGACTTCTTGGTGCAGGTCCAACAGAACCCGTGAACTTCCCTTTCACTCTATTGCGAAATCTTAGAGTGTTGAGTGATAGATCCTTTTCAGATAAGCCCTCTCTTGAATGTGACTTTGGGTGGTGACCACACGATTGCGGGCGCACCCATAAGAGGTTTGGATTTAAACTACTTTTGGGCCCACAATTATCCTCAAGCTTCCATGTGTCCTTCTGTTGGAGCCAGAAGTCACTCCTGGATTGCTTGCAGGATCAGAGCCCGACGCCCATCAGTTTAATGTCACAGTTTGTTTAAAAGGGGTGATCAAATGGAGGAAAACTTAGAACGATATCGTCCCAACTCAGAAACTAGGCCAGGCATGCATGGACGAATGAGGTCTTGATAAAATTCAAACAGTGAGTCGTAGTAAAGGGTGAGTAGGGGGAAGACTTGCATTAGGAGAGTGTGAAGGTCTATCACAAACATTCAGTTTGTAACAGACCAGAGAAGAAAGCATTCAAATGCAAAATCCTTTTACGTCCAAACACAAAAGACCAGAGGGCACAACAATGTCACAACAAATCCTTTATCATAACAAGATTGTTCAATCCACGTGAATCCTTCGACTATGGACTCTCTGGCATGAGATGAAATATAGATGGAAAAAGAAAATTGTTTGTCATAAACCAAGAAATCTCAGACAAAGAGGCATAACCAGGAAACTAGAATATTTGCTGAAACTTTACAGTCGGGAGCTTAGCTCTACCATCGATAGATACAAAAATGGTGAAAATGCCTACATATACTCAGTAAATCAACAGCAGCGGAACCAAGAAAATGCATTGAAAGCTTTGCATCTGCATGGCTTATTACAGTCATCCTCTGAAGGGTCATGCAACTTAAGTCAAACGCAATCTAATTCTTTGACAGTTCCAATGGTGAATCGACGTGCCTTTAATTCATGGTCATGCTTTCCCATTATGGCGGAGGCGATATCTAACCACCACCAACCGCTTCAATAACTGCTTCATCGAGATCGAGGATAGCCCGGCCAACTCGACACCTTCAGGACATGGAGGACCTCACCTGCCACCACCTGGAATAACTGATTGGCTCAAAGGATATGTGTGGAGGCCAACGCGGAAGGTGGGGTATGGGAATGGAGTGATGGGGCCGAAACTGTAAGGGCGTGGAAGAAGTGGCGAGGTGTGCGGAGGGTGACAGAGGATGGTTCATGGTGAAAGACCTCAGGAGGAAGGACGGAAGATGAGAGATAACGAACTCGCCTTTTGGTGAGGGGCCGACGTGGAAAGGAGCAGGACACATGTCAAGCGGCAAGTGGATGATGAGAAGGAGGGAGGACCGTATGGACCAAAGAGGGGAGGTGGATGGATGACACGCGGCAGCAGGAGAAAGGTGGAAAGGAGGATGACATGATGAGAGAAGGGCCCATGCTAGTTAAACCCAAAGCGGCTGAGAAGGATGGGGCTGTCTGAGCGTCGTTGATCCGGGCGCTGTAATCTCAGCCGTCGAAAGATGCTTGCTCGATTCCGGACCCCCCCTCCTCCGCTTAAAGGTAGAAAGGCAGGGGGGGTCCGGAATGGTCTTCATCGTCGTTGATCCGAGCGTGCCGATCTAGACCATTGGAGAGGTGCGCCCCCGATT
>ML780302.1:1233211-1264543 GCA_009831015.1 Picea engelmannii
CATTTTTTTAAGAAATGCCCATTGACTGGGCCACTAAAAACTTCATTGCCTTCCAGATCCTGCAACCTGTAAGTGTTGTTTGAAAATACTTCAAGGATCTTGAAAGGCCCGAACCAGAGGGCATCAAATTTACTGTGTTTTCCATTTTCCTGTCTGGGTGCATCCCATTTGAGCACCAGGTCATCCTGTTTGAATTCTTTCTTTATGTTCTTCTTGTCAAAGGCCTGCTTGATCTTCTGCTGATGATTGTAGGCTCTGTCCAAGACCTGCTCTCTGATCTGTTGCACTTCCACCATCTGGTGAATTCTTCTGAGCACATGGTTAGGTTCCCCCTCAAAATCCTGGAGGAGATTTGCCACATGTAAGGTGAGCTGAGTGGGGAAAACGACCTCTATTCCATAAACCAGTTGGAAAGGTGAGATACCCAGTGATTTCTTTGTTGTTACCCGATCAGCCCAAAGAGCAAATTTGAGCTTTGAGTCCCAGGCCATTTTATTGTCCTCCAGTAGCTTTTTGATAAGCTTGATTAGGCTTTTATTGGAGGACTCTGCCAGTCTGTTCCCTTGAGGATAGTAGGGAGTGGAGTGAATTAGTGCAATCTGGGACTGTTCACAGAATTTGGCCAGAGGCTCTTACCTGAAGGGGGAGGCATTGTTAGTGACAATCCTTCTCGGGCAACCAAATCTGACTATGATGTCCTCCAAGAGGCTGATGATAAATTTGTGAGAAGTACTCCTGGTAGGGACAGCCTCTATCCACTTGGTGAAATAATCAGTCGCAGTGAGGATCCATCTGTGCTGGTCACTTGAGGGAGGATGAATCTCTCCGATGAAATCCAATCCCCACTGCTGAAAGGGTGCCGAAAATACTACAGGATTTAATGGTAGAGATTTGAGTTGTTGCTTACCTGAGAACTTCTGGCATTTGATGCAAGCCCTGACTTCCCTGCAGACATCAGGAAATAAGGTGGGCCAATAACACCCAGCTCGGAGGATCTTGTGAGCTGTGGTCTTCCAGAAATAATGGCCACCGCAGAGACCACTATGGAAATCAGTCATGACCTTCTGGGCTTGCTGCGGGTCCAGACACCTTAGTAATACTCCCAGAGGGTCTTTCCAATACAAGGCTTGGTCAATAAGGCAATATCTGACCGCTTTGAGTTTTAAATCCCTGGCCTTACTTTTTCCCAATCCATCAGGGGGCTTCAATTCTTTCAGAAAGTACAAGATGTCCTTGTACCAGGGGCATGCTGCTAATGGTATGATGGTCTGAGAATCCATATCGGATGACTCAGCTTGTTCGTTAATGAAGTTAATTCCCAAGGCCTTACAGTTGGATTCAGCCAGCAGCTTGTCCAAACCTTGCCCCTTTATCAGCTTAGTGGGCTTAATCTCCAGATCAAATTCTAGGATCTTGGCGATCCATTTACCTCTTTTTCCATCTATGTCAGGCTGTACAAGAATGTCCTTTACAGAGGTTGAAGGGACATATGCGGTGATCTTTGAATGCAAGACGTAGACTCTGAAAGCTTTGAGAGATTTCACCAAGGCATAGGCCTGCTTCTCCATGATCTCGTATCGAAGTTCTGCATCTCTCAGCGCCTTGCTAAAGAAAGAAATAGGCTCTTCTTGCCCTTTATCACTTTTCTGCAACAAAACTGTCGCTACTGTATCACAGGAAGAAAAATAAAATATCAGAAAGTCTTTGGAATAATCGGGACTGATTAGCACAGGTGCTTCAGTCAATGCCTTCTTTATTTGGACAAAAGAACCTCTGGGTTCAGAAGTCCATTTTATTTCATGGCCCTTCTTGAGCATGGCCGTAATATGTTTCACCAACTCAGCAAAATTTGAAACGAACCTCCTCAGGAAATTAACCCTCCCCAAAAATGCCTGAACCTCTTTCTTAGATCTGGGAAGTGGCAGGGCCTGAATTGCTTTCACTCTGTCCGGATCAATTCTCACCCCCTCTGCTGATACTATATGGCCTAATAGTTTTCCCTCCTGCATAGCAAACAGTGATTTTTTGAGGTTTAAAGATAGGCCATACCTCCGACATTTCAGGAAAACTCTTTTTAAGTGGCAGTAGTGCTCTTTATCAGTCTTGGAGAAGATTGTGATGTCGTCCAGATAAATCACCATGAACTTATCTTTTTCCCCGATGAAGGCTATGTCCATGGCTCGCTGAAATGTTGCTCCTGCATTCATCAGCCCGAAAGGCATTTTGGCATACATGAATGTGCCCCAAGGGGTGGTGAAGGTTGTTTTTTCCCTGTCCTCGGGCATGACTGATATCTGATTGTAGCCAGAGAAACCATCAATCATGGATATTCTGGAAGCACCGGTGACCTTCTGTAATATGTGCTCCATGTTGGGTAGGGGGTAATTATCCTTCCTTGAGCTCCTGTTCAGGTTTCTGAAATCAACACAGAGTCTGATTTCGCCACTTTTCTTTCTTACTGGGACCAAATTGGCCACCCAGTCATAATATCTCAAGGGGACAATGATCTGGGCATCTAGCAGCTTTTTCACTTCCCTCTCCATGATAGGTAGCAGCATGGGATTTATCTATCTCAGCTTCTGCTTGAATGGCTTGGCCTCTTCTTTCAGTGGGATTTTGTGCTCAATGACTGATGTGTCATATGTCTTGAGGTCTTCGTAGGTCCATGCAAACACATCAGCGAACTCTCTCAACAACTTAGTATATCCGACCCTCTGCTCCTCAGTCAAACTTCTTGACAGCTTGACCAATTTAGGCTCCTCAGGTGTGCCTATGTTGCACTCAGCTGCATCAGCATCATCACCTGAGATTCTTCCCCTTACTACCACATCATTTCCATCGAACAATATTTCTAATGGGATCATACCTCTTGGTATGTGATTGCTCGGTAGTTGAATAATCTAGTGGTTATCCATTTCATTCAAAAAATCCTCAGGGTGATGGTCACCTTCCACATCAGGATCCTCATCTATGTGTGACGCAGAAAAGTCATCAATGGATTGGAGGAATTTCTTGATCTCCAGATCATCTTCAAATACCTTCCAATGTTTGACATTGTCTGGTACAGAGGGTCTGTATCTTATTTCTACATCGGACCCAGCAGTGGGCAGCGCAGGAAATTCAAGTAGACTAGCTGAGAAAGCTAGGAAATCGGCTGGAGCATTTTCTTCCCTTGGAATGAAAGAGATGTTGAAAGCCAAGAAGAAACTATCAATTAGATCCCATACCTCGTTCCTGTAATTTTTTAGTCGAGGATGCTTGGCCTGATAAACGCTTTTGACCTGCTGGACAATCAGTTCTGCATCTCCAAACACGACCATCTCCCTTATTCCCATCTCCTTTGCAGCTCTTAATCCCATAACCAGGGCTTTATATTCTACCACATTGTTGGTGACTTCAAATTCCAGCTTGTATGACAGAGATATGGTCTCCTGAGAAGGGGATTTGAATACCACTCCGGCACCTGCACCTATACTGGAAGAAGCTCCATCAAAGAACATATTCCAAAAAGAGGTGGTTGAAGGGGGTGTCTCCTGATTAAGAATGTGCTGCTTTCTGATCTGTAAAGGAGCCTCAGGGGTGTGGGTAAGCTGTATTAAACTGGAGCCTAAATCAGTGTCCAAAGCATAGATGGGATGATTGGTAGGGTTGGCTTCATCACTGATTATGTAGGCCAATTGGGCTTCTCTATACAGTCTCCTATGTTCCCCTCCAAATAATGGAATGGTGGCATATGTGAGGTCCATCTGTAATGTCCCTCCAAGTCTCTTAATCCAAGACCTTGACAACAACATGCCAAACTTGGGGGGAACATCAGCTACCACAATATCCATGACCATACTTTTCATGGGCAGCTGAAACAAAGAGACTACCAGGTCCTTGATGACTCCCAAACATTGCACTCTCCTAGAGTCAAAAGAATAGAGGTCGTGATAGGCTCGGGTGACTTCTAGTCCCAGCTCTTCCATAACAGTTTTGGGCATGAGGTTGTGGGAGGCCCCTGAATCCATAAGGCAATTATGAAGCACTTTGTCATGTATGTTCAGGGATGTGTAGAAGGGAGGGGATGAATCATCTCTGTCTTCTACCATGGGACCTAGGACAACTTCATGCCTTTCATCTTGGAGGTTTATGGAGTCTGTGAGAGGGTATGAGGCTTCAGAATTCAACAGCTCAGAGAAACGTTTTTTGAATTCCCCATGTTTAATTAACTCAGTGAGTGGCACAGGAATTCTGATCTTTTGAATTTCATGTTCGAAATTGAAAGAAGACATGGGCTTTGGGATTTCTCTAATTTCAGGAACATGATTTTGGACAATGGGAGAAAGGAGTTGGGCCTTCTTACCTCTGTGACTGTCTTCTACCTCATTAGCAGGCTTCTCTGCTCTAGTGGATGGCTCAGGAACATCAGGTGTTGCTATCCTTTTGTCAGATCTCAGGTTATATATGCCTCGGCCACCACTAGCTTTGTCTCCTTTGTTCAATTCGTTTAGTTGACTGTTTAGGAGAGACTCCTCGTACGCTGACTGAGTCAGATGAGGGAAAGGAGGAGTGACTTCTAAGCTATGGATTTTAGGCTCAGGCTAGTCTGTTTCCCTTTCTTGTTCATCGGCCACAAAATTGTTCTGTAAGGGAGCCTGAATTCTTTGGTCGTCCTTGTCTCTCTCCTTCTCTCTGTGCATAGTTGGAGGAGAAAAATTATTTGGCCTTCTGAAACCTCCTCTGTTCTCGGTGGTTTGAGGGCCCTTGTTCATTTGTTTCCTTTCCACCTTTAATCTCTCCATCTCTTCTTTCAGAAAGTTCACCACCTGGGTCAGCTCATTCGCTTGAGGGTGGGGCAGTGATGGTCCGGAAGTTGAGGCTTATGATTTCCCCTTTCTTCTGTCTGCGTCGGCCTGGTTCCTCAATCTGTCAGCTGCTAGTATGTTGGATTCCACTTGTATAGCTACATATTGCATCTGAGCTAAAGAGGTGGCTCTTCTTTCTCTTAATAAAAGACAGAAATCAGGGTCAAATGCGTCGGCATAGGAAATCTGAGCAGATGCTTCAGAGGGCTTTACCTCTGCAGGAATCTTGTTATACATCTTATTGAATCTTTTGGAGAAGTCAGAGACCGACTCTCCTTCCTGATTCTTCAGAGACCCAAACTCATTCATGTAATATATGTAATATTTTCTATCTCCCCACTGCCTCAGGAAAATAGTATCCAGAGCTTCGATTCCAGCAATAGACCCAGGGGCCAATCCCCTAAACCATTTTCTAACTTCACCATCCAAGCTCTGAACAAAGACTCTCATCCAGACATCTTCATTTTCAATGTTCAAATTGTCTGCATAACTGTAGAAAGCAGCCAAGTGCTCTTCTGCAGTTATGTCTCCTTCCCCGGTGAACTTGGGCATGTACTTCAAGTAGTCTCCAGCAGGGAGAGGATTCATAGGATGAGGTAGGATTAAGGGAGCATACCTAGCAGCGACTATGGCATCCATTCTGGTCGGAGGGGGATTAGCACCATCCATAGGGATATTAGGTGGAGGAGAACTAGGAGGAGAAGGAGTGTGACCGGGAGATGTCGAGAAAAAGGTTCTCACAGGAGACGAGGGGGAAAACAGAGATAAGTCTAATGGACTAGAATGCGCAGCTTCTTCTCTCTGTGTGACAGTAGTAATAAAAAGAGGGGTAGTGAAACCTTCTGAGAAATGTTGGTGTGGAGGCACATATTCCAGGGAAGGGGGAGTGACAAGGATCTCTCCCTCTGACACTAGACCAGGAGGAGAAAACTCAGCAGGAACACTCTCGAAATTCAGAAAACGAGAAACCTCAGAGGGAGGGTGACTAGGAAGCTGAGAGGAAGAAAGTGGAGTCTTTACAAAAGGAGGTGGGGAAATACTTGTTTCGGCGATGGAAACTTCTTTCACAGAGCTCTTTCCCTTTCTGCGCGCTGCTTCTGAGTCAGCTTCAGGTGTCTCTAGAGGCAGGTGTGGATGAGACCGCGTGTGTCTGCCTCTCGAAGCCACAGTTGATAGAGCGGGTTCTCCCCAGAGGATTCGTCACAATGGAGTCGCCAGGTGCACAGTAGCAACCTTCAAGTTCTGATATATGATGCACCTTCAGAATCAGTTGATCTTTGTCGTTCAAATCCGGGGAAAATATTCAACTTCATCCCCGGCAACGGCGCCAGAAATGTTGGAGCTGAAAGTCACTCCTGGATTTCTTGCAGGAGCAGAGCACGACGCCCATCAGTTTAATGTCATGGTTTGTTTAAAAGGGGTGATCAAATGGAGGAAAACTCAGAACGATATCGTCCCAACTCAGAAACTAGGCCAGGCATGCATGGATGAATGAGGTCTTGATAAACTTCAAACAATGAGTCGTAGTAAAGGGTGAGTAGGGGGAAGACTTTCATTAGGAGAGTGCGAAGGTCTATCACAAACATCTGGTTTGTAACAGACCGGAGAAGAAAGCATTCAAACGCAAAATCCTTTTACATCCAAACACAGAAGACCAGAGGGCACAACAATGTCACAACAAATCCTTTATCATAACAAGATTGTTCAATCCACGCGAATCCTTCGACTGTGGACTCTCTGGCATGAGATGAAATATAGATGGAAAAAGAAAACTGTTTTTCATAAACCAAGAAATCTCAGACACAGAGGCATAACCAGGAAACCAGAATATTTGCTGAAACTTTACAGTCAGGATCTTATCTCTACCATCGATAGATACAAAAATGGCGAAAACGCCTACATATACTCAGAACAATCAATAGCAGCGGAACCAAGACAATGCATTGAAATATTTGTGTCTGCATGGATTTTGACAGTCAGCCTCTGAAGGGTCGTGCAACTTAAGTCAGACGCAATCTAATTCTTTGATAGTTCCAACGGCGAATCGACGTGCCTTTAATTCATGGTCGTGCTTTCCCATTATGGCGGAGGCGATATCTAACCACCACCAACCGCTTCAATAACTGCTTCACCGAGATCGAGGATAGCCCGGCCAACTCGGCACCTTCAGGACATGGAGGACCTCACCCGCCACCACCTGGAATAACTGACTGGCTCAAAGGATATGTGTGGAGGCCAGCGCGGAAGGTGGGGTACAGGAATGGAGTGATGGGGCTGAAACTGTGAGGGCATGGAAGAAGTGGTGAGGTGTACGGAGGGTGACAGAGGATGGTTCATGGCGAAAGACCTCAGGAGGAAGGAGGGAAGACGAGAGATAACGAACTCACCTTTTGGTGAGGGGCCGACATGGAAAGGAGAAGGACACATGTCAAGTGGCAAGTGGATGATGAGAAGGAGGGAGGACCATGTGGACCAAAGAGGGGAGGTGGATGGATGACACGCGACAGCAGGAGAAAGGTGGAAAGGAGGATGACATGATGAGAGAAGGGCCCACGCTAGTTAAACCCAGAGCGGCTAAGAAGGATGGGGTTGTCCGAGCGTCATTGATCTGGGCACTGTAATCTCAGCCGTCGAAAGCTGCTTGCTCGATTCCGGACCCCCCCCTCCGCTTAAAGGTAGAAAGGCAGGGGGGGTCTGGAATGGTCTTCATCGCCGTTGATCCGGGTGCGCTGATCTGGACTGTCGGAGAGGTGCGCCCCCAATTCCGGACCCCCCCCCTCTTAAAGGTAGAAAGGCAAGGGGGGTCCGGAATTCAACATGCGCCGTTGATTCGGGCGCGCGAATCGCTGCCGCTCGAACTTGCTCATGACTTACCTTGGGCGCATTATCATCTGAAACTTTGGAAAAGTGGGTTTTTAACCCATTCTTTTGCGTTCTAGCCCCCCTTACAAGAAATATCGCTAACACCTTCTTACAAAACCAGGGTTTGAATTGTGACCCACCTTCAATATTTTAAACTCCGTGCAACTCATGTTCCTGCAATGCTACGAGATCGTTGATCTCACGATCTTGACGATAACGTATGAATCGATAGTTCATATCTTCTCCCTTCAAATCTATGGACTATATCTGCCCTCTTTCAATCAACGAGTGCGATCTCTTTCGCAACTCTGGACTTCGGGAATTGAAAATATAAATCCAGCTTCCTCCGTACTCCAATCTCCCAGAGTTGAAAATCTGCAGACACCAGTCCTGTTCGATCAATGATTCTGCTCCCACTGTGGATGTTTGACCTTTCAACACAGACCAATGGTCCTGTGACCCTCTTCTCGATCGACGGTCGAGATCTCCTTCAGGTCTCCGGACTTCTGAAATCTCAAATCTCAAACTTCCTTTTCCCCAATGACTTTTTCTTGGAGTCTATGATCTACTGACACGTGTCCTCCTGATCAAATGATCAAGGATTTATTTGGGTCTTTAGTTGGAATGCATGGATCTACGCCATGTCCCTCTTAGATCTGACGTCTACAAATCACTTCGGGACTTTACCCGGAGTACACAGATTCGCACTACCACGTCTCCCTTAGATCTCACGGTCTAGATCTTACTTTGGGTCTTTAGGGCTTCGCACTCTGACAATATCAGTTCTCAAACTGAAAAAACCCACTTCAACTTTCCTGGAGCTCGAGATCTTCTTCCAAGTGTCTCCTCACAGATCGATGACTCTCGCCTCTTCGGGTATTCAGATTTTGGATGTTTCAATGCTTCAAACTCCGCCTTCCTCTAGATCTTTTGACCTATTGACACGTATCCTCCTAGATCAACGATCTAGATTCACTCCGGACCTTCAGCTCTCCGCGCTTTGGGTGTTTCAAGTTTCAAACTTGCTTCCTCCCGGACTTAACAATATCTAACAGCCCAGATCCTCTCTGACGATCTGACACTCGGAATTCACCTCGAATAATATGATGACTCATATCTTCTCTTGTGATCGAACGACTGGGGTTCTACTTCAGGTTTCCATCTCTTCGCATTCCAAAAATCTCAAAGTTCAACCCCGATAGGTTCTCTCTCCTCTGTGCTGCGAAGTGCTAAGGTTCTTTCACCTTCCTCTGATCTGACGATTGTCGATCTTCTTCACTGCAATCCAATGATCACGGTTGCTCCTCCTCCCGAGCTTCTGATATCTCCCCGCTTGGAAGATTTATCAATATTCAAAGGTTTCGAACCTTTGTTCTTTCTACGAGTCTGAATCTGGGATCTCATCAACACTCGGGAAAAGTTTTGTCTCTTCTGAGCTTCGGTCCTTAAAAGGATTTCGATATCCCATGCACACCTTGCGTTCTCAAGATTTTGATAACTCAAATCAAAGGATTTCTTGGAAATAAATTCTTCTCGCCCACCAGGAGTTCCTCTGGTTCGGGTTCTTCAATGCTCAGTCATTTCACGACACTGTGCACACCTTGTAACTGGTCTAAGCTCCCCTTGTTCTCTCTGAACTTCTCTGAGCCACTCTGAGACTCAGTCGACACACTCCTTGCATTCGAGATGCACACCTTGCATACGAGTGTCAGAAGAGAAATAATTGAAACTCATATGTTTTCGTCACAAACTCATACAGTCAATCTCTCGAACAATCATACATGAACGAAAATGAAAATAACCAAACACACAGAATATCACAGTCATTCAATCATACATCAAATGAACACAGTCCAAGGATTTGTAAAACTTTTGTCTGTTCTATTCATTCATGAAAACAAATTACATAGTGTTTCTTCTACTCTACTCAGCTCTACTGATCTCTCTGATCTCTATCTCATTCTCTCTACTCTATCTATCTGTTACAATGCAGCAACAACTATCTAAGGACCTGGCTCCATGAGCTCTCTTGTCCTATGTGTAACATATCCTATCAACTCATAGTGGTTACCTAGTATGTCCTATTACAATAACTAATAGTTATTGCTAGATAAGAGTCAACACTGCATATCTGCAATCCCTTACAGTCCATAAAAATTTACAAGCAAGTAATATATTTAAAATGTTGTTTACAAAATATCTCAACAACCCGATTTAATTCTAAGTTAATTTCCGATTTGAAATTCTGTCATTTGTTGAGATGTCGTTCCTTTGCCTCCATGCTTGCATTGTTGACTTGGAAAGTGATGCTCCTGCATCATACTCCTCTGGTTAAAAAATTTCATGGACTCCTATCCATGAGATCCTGAACTGTTTTTCCATGCTTCAAAATATCATGTTCTGTAACCCAACTGGCATCTTCCATTGGATGATCTTTCCACTTCACTAAGTATTCATGATGTCTTCCTCCTAGTTTTCTTTCCATCCCTATGTTCAATGATTTTCTCCATCTGAGGTTTTTTTGTTGTGGTCAATTTCTCTTCCCACTGAATTTCTTTCTGATCATTTGATTCTCCTGCCTCATCTCTCGTGTAAGGATATAGGTCTGCAACATTGAATATCGGTGATATCCCAACATTGTCTGGCAACTCAATTTCATAAGCATTTGCTGCAAATTTTATGATAATCCTGCATGGTCCTATATTCTTCATCTTCAATTTGTTATGTGTTCCCCTTGGAAACCTTTCTTTTCTCAAATGAGCTAAAACTTCATCTCCAACTTCTAGTTTAACTTCTCTCCTCTTTTGATCAACCCTGCTCTTGTATTTCTGGCTACTATTCTATAGTTGTTCTCTGACTCTTTCATGGAGTTTCTGCATTTCTGCTGCAAAATCCTTTGCTCCAACACTTCTGAACTCATCTTGATTCAGATCTCTCAAATCCGAAATCCCTCTTGGTTGTATACCATACACAATTTCAAATAGACTTTTTCCTGTGCTCTTGTTCACTGAATTGTTGAATGCAAATTTTGCTTGTGCCAGAATTTGATCCCATTGTCGACCTTGCTCAGCGACTAAACTTCTTAAAAATTTTATAAGACTCTTGTTTACTACTTCAGTCTGTACATCTGCCTGAGGTTGGTATGCTGAACTACAGGACAAGTTCATCCCCATCCTTTTCCATAGAGTCCTCCAAAAGTTTCCTACAAATTTGGTGTCCCTGTCTGAGACTATGCTCCTCGACAATCCATGTAGTCTCACTACCTCTCAAAAAAACAAATTGGTTATGCATGTAGCATCATTTTTCTTCTAGCATGGTATGAAGTGTTGCATTTTTTAAAATCTGTCCACCAAAACAAATATGGAATCGCTCCCTTTTTGAGTTCTAGGCAATCCCAAAACAAAATCCATACTGATTGCATCCCACAACCTCTCTGGAATTGGTAATGGCTGATACAAATCAGTGTTCTGTTGTCTTCCTTTTTCATACTGAAAAATTATGCATTTTTTCACAAACTTTTTCACTTCTTCCCTCATGCTTGGCCAATAATACAAATTACTCAGTAATGCAAATGTCTTATTGTGAACAAAATGTCTAGCTAAACCTCCATTGTGTTTCTCTTTCAGCAGGTTATCTCTCATTAAGCATTTTATAATGCATAATTGGCTAACTTTGAATAGTAATCCATCCTGGATCAAATATTCAGTCCATGGGCTTCTGTCTCCCAATAAAGGATTCTTGCATGCCTCATAAGCTTCCTTAAAATATGCATCTTATTTATACATCTCCTTGAGGTGTTCAAACCCCAAGGTTTCCACTTGGAATTACTGTACAATCAAACTCCTCTTGCTCAAATCATTTGCAACTTTGTTAGCAGTTCCAACAATGTGCTTAGTAACAAAAGTAAAAAATTTCATAAATTCTACCCATTTTGCATGTTTCTGATTCAAATTGTCTTGCCTAATAATAAATTGCAAAGCTAGATTATCACTATACAAGACAAATTCTTTGGGAATTAGATAGTGTATCCACTTCTTCAAAGCTTGAATCACTGCATAAAATTATTTTTCATATGTGGAATAATTCTTCTTGGCACCATTCAGTTTCTCATTGAAATAAGCAACTGGCCTATTATCCTGACTGAAGATTGCTCTAATAGCTAATCCACTTGCATCACATCTCACCTGAAATGTTTTTCCAAAATTTGGCAAGACCAGAATTGGTTGTTCTGTGATCTTCTCCTTCAACACTTTGAAACCTTTTTCAGCTTCCTCTGTCCAACTGAAGGACTTGTGTTTTTTCTTCATAGTGTCCAGCATGGGTGCACCTATACCACTGAAATTTCTGATAAAATTTCTATAGAATCTTGCTAGCCCATGAAAACTTCTTACCTCAAATATAATGTTTGGCGATGGCCATTATTTGATTGCTCTTACATTTTCCGGATCCATCTTCAATTCATTTGAAGAGATCACGAATCCCAAATATATGAGTTCCTTCTTCATAAAATAACGTTTCTTCAGATTTATCAACATCTTCTCTTGCTGCAACTTTTCCATCATTGATGTCAAATGTCTTAAGTGTTCTCCCTTCGTCTTACTAAAGATTAATATGTCATCCATATATACTATGACAAACTTCCCAATGAATTCTTTCAACACTTCATTCATCAATCTCATAAATGTGCTTGGTGCATTTGTCAACCCAAATGGCATGACCAACCATTCAAACAATCCTTCATTTGTCTTGAATGTTGTTTTCCATTCATCTCCTTCTCTCATTCTTATTTGATGATATCCACTCTTCAAGTCTATACTGGAAAAATATCTTTCTCCACTCAAACAATCCATCAAATCATCCATCCTCGATAAAGGAAATCTATACCTAATGGTTATTTTGTTGATGACTCGGGAATATGTACACATTCTCCATCCTCCATCCTTCTTTGGACTTAACACAGTTGGTACGGCACATGGGCTTAGGCTTTCCCTGAATAAAACTTTATCCAACAACTCTTGGACTTGATTTTTGACTTCCTCATTCTCTCTAGGTGTCAACCTATAAGTTTATTTTTTTGGTAAACTAGCTCCTGGAATAAGGTCAATATGATGGATTATACTCCTAATGGGTGGCAATGAGTAAGGTAAATCATCCACTACTATGTCGGAAAAGTTTTCTAACAATTCTTAGATTTCTATAGGAAAATCTTCCATAGAAGTATTCATAAGGATAACTCTAGGCTTCCTCACTACAACAAACTACATTTCCTTTTCCTTATTGGATTCTTTCAAGAGTTCCTTCCCACTCATGAAAAGTATACTTGAACTATCTTCCCTCTTTTTCTCTTTGTATTCTATTGGTAACAACATATGTGTCCTACCATTCTTTTCTAGGGTATAAGTATTCTTTCTCCCATCATGAATAACTTTTCTGTCATACTTCCATGGTCTCCCCCATAAAATATGACAGACATCCATAGGAATTACATCACATAATATTTCATCCCTATAACCTCCTATTTTAAATTCAACTTGGCATTGTTGACTTACCATTACTTGATGTCCTTTCTGCAACCACGATATCTTGTATGGGTTTGGATGTGCAGTTGTCTTCAACTCCAACTTCTCCACCATCTCTCTAGATACTAAATTGTCAGTGCTCCCACTGTCTATGATCACCTTGAAAACTCTGTCTTTTGACTTGCAAGAAGTTTTGAACAGACTTGTTCACTAAACTGGTTCCTCTAGTTCCTTCTCTGGTTTAAGAAGAATCTTCCTCATCATGAGGTTCTTTCCTCCTTCTACTGCTTCTTCTTCCACATGTTTTTTTGCTTCAGCAAGATGTGCTTCACCACCTCCTTCGTTCTTTCTCTTGGGACATTCCCAAGACGTGTGCCATTACTTTCCACAGTTATAGCATCTAACTACACCTCCTCTGGTTATTCCTCATCCTCTTCCTCTAGAAAATGAACTTCTTCCTCCATGTTGTCCTGCTTTATAACTTCCACCTTTCTCATGGTGACTATGTTGTTTTTCAACTTCATGCTTTGACTTCTGAAACTTCTCTCTGGTAGTTCCCTTACCTCTACTTGATTTTCCTCCTCTGCTTTGTTGGCTTTGCTTTCTGGCCAAATTTTCTTCAGCTTTCAAGGCTACTTGATAAGCATCCTCGACTGTATTAACCGACATCATGATGATTTCCTCTTCGATTTCATATCTCATCCCATTGATATATCTGGTTGTCTTTTCATCTTCATTTTCCTTCTGTCCAACCCTGATGTTCAGTCTGTAAAATTATTCAATGTACTCCTTCAATGATAAACCTTTCTGTCTTAGGTTCTGCAATCTTCTGTAAATATCAATTTGGTGATCCTTCGGGATAAATTTGGCTTTCATCTTAGCTACCATCCTGTCCCAGTTTTTAATTTTTTTCTTACCATTTCTCCTACGTTCGGCTTGTAGTTCATCCCACCTTAGCACTGCATGACCTTTCAGTCTTGTCACTACATGCTTCACCATCTTGTCTTCTTCGATATATTCATAATCAAAGTATTTGTCCATAGCATGTACCCAATCTAACAATTCTTCAACTTCTAAATTGCCTTCATACATTGGTACCTCTATCCTCGCTCTGGCTCCTATTTTTGAAACAACTTTTATTAAGCGATCTTGTGAAACATCCTCTGCAACATTTTATTCAACTTCTTCTTCTTCACTCTCATCTTCACTGATATCTCCAGTGTCTTGTTCTCTTCTCTGCATTGTTTCCATGGTGTCCAGTCTATTTCAGAGTCGCCTCATTTCTTCTTCCATTTCTGCATTCGCTCTACGCCTTCTGGGTGGCATGCTTTCACTACGTCACCAACAAACATAAATTAAATTTTTGATACCAAAAATGATATCACTTACCCCTTTCTCCTTTCATCTACTGTCTGTAAAAAAACTTAAAATCAACTTTGATACCACCTGGTACAACCCCCCTACTCCCCGTAGGGTTGCAGGACCTCCCGGTCAAAGGATCTCTGATTCTTGAGTCGGATGACTCTCTAAAACCTTAATGGTTTCCTTATGTATCAATACACAGGCCCTTTCAACTTCTTGGTGCAGGTCCGACAAAACCTGCAACCTTCCCTTTCGCTCTGCTGTGAAATCTCATAGTGTTGAGCGATAGATCCTTTTCAGATAAGCCCTCTCTTGAATGTGACTTTGGGCGGTGACCATGTGATTGTGGGCGCACCCACAAGAGGTTTGGAGTTAAACTACTTTTGGGCCCGCAATTATCCTCAATCTTCCATGTGTCCTTCTAACGAAACCATGGTTTGAATTGTGGCCCGCCCTCAATATTTTAGACTCTGTGCAACTCATGTTCCCGCAATGCTACGAGATCGTCAATCTCGCGATCTTGACGATAATGTCTGAATCGACGGTTCAGATCTGCGCCCTTCGACTCTACCGACTAGATATGCCCTCCTTCAATCAATGAATGTGATCTCTTTTACAACTCTGGACTTCGGGAATTCAAAATCTCAAACCCAACTTCCTCCATACTCCAATATCCTAGAGTTGACAATCTACGGACACCTGGCCTGTTCGATCAAAGGTTATTCTTACACTATGGATGTTTGAACTTTCAACATAGATCAATGGTCCTGCGACCCTCTTATCGATTGACGGTCGAGATCTCCTTCGAGTCTCCAGACTTCTGAAATCTCAAATCTCAAATTTCCTTTTCCCTAATGACTTTTACCTGGAGTCTGTGATCCACTGATGTGTGTCCTCCTGATATAACAATCAAGTATTTCTTTGGGTCGTTACCCAAAATGCATGGATCTATGCCACGTCCCTCTTAGATCTGGTGGCTACAAATCACTTTGGGAATTTACATGGAATCCAAGGATTCGCGCCACATCTCCCTTAGATCTCATGGTCCAGATCTTACTACGGGTCTTCGCACTTCGGCAATATCAGTTCTTAAACTGAAAAAAACTCACTTCAACTTTCCCGGAGCTCGAGATCTACTGCCAAGTGTCTCCTCATAGATCGACGACTCTCATCTCTTCAGGTATTCAGACTTCGGATGTTTCAACGCTTCAACCTCTACCTTCCTCTGGATATTCCGACCTATCGACATGTATCCTCTTGGATCAACGATCCAGATTCAGACTGGCTCTTCGAATCTCTGCACTTTAGGTGTTTCAAGTTTCAAACTTTCTTCCTCCGAGACTTCACAATATATGATGGTCTAGATCCTCTTTGAAAATCCGACGCTCAAAGTTCACCCTGAACAATCTGACAACTCAGATCTTCTCTTGCGATCAAATGACTGAGGTTCTACTTCGGGGTTTCGGCACTTCGGGTTCCAGAAATATCAAATTTCAACCCCGATAGGTTCTCTCTCCTTTGTGCTATGAAGTGATAAGGTTCTTGTACCTTCCTCTGATCCGACGACTGTCGATATTCTTCATTGCGATCCAATGATCACGGTCACTCCTCCTCCTGAGCTTCTCATATCTCCCCACTTGGAAGATTTATCAATATTCAAAGGTTTCGAACCTTTATTATTTCTATGAGTCTGACTTTGGGATCTCGTCAACACTTAGGAATTTTTTTATCTCTTCTGAGCTTCGATCCTTAAAAGGATTTCGATCTCCCATGCACACCTTGCATTCTCAAGATTTTGATAACTCAAATCGAAGGATTTCTTAGAAAGAAATTATTCTTTCCCACCTGGCGTTCCTCTGGTCTGGGTTCTTCGACACTTAGTCATTTCACGACGTTGTGCACACCTTGCTCCTGGTCTAAGTTACCCTTGTTCTCTCCAAACTTCTCTGAGCCACTCTGAGACTCAGTCGATGAACTCCTTGCATTCGAGATGCACACCTTGCATACAAGTGTTAGAAGAGAAACAATTGAAACTTATCCAGTTTCGTCACAAATTCATACAGTCAATCTCTCGAACAATCATACATGAACGAAAATGAAAATAACCAAACACACATAATATCATAGTCATTCAATCATACATAAAATGAACACAGTCCAAGGATTTGGGACAATTCTTTCTATTCTATTCATTCATGAAAACAAATTACATAGTGTTTCTTCTACTCTACTCTACTCTATTGATCTCTTTGATCTCTATCTCATTTTCTCTACTCTGTCTATGTGTTATAATGCAACAACAACTATCTAAGGACCTGGCTCCACGAGCTCTCTTGTCTTGTATGCAACCTATCCTATCAACTCATAAAGGTTACCTAATCTGTCCTATTACAATAAGTAACAGTTATTTCCAAATAAGAGTCAACACTCCATATCTGCAATCCCTTACATTCGGTAAGACTTTACACGCAAGTTACATATTTAAAATGTTTTTTACAAAATATCTCAACAACCCGATTTAATTCTGAGTTAATTTCCAATTTGAAATTCTGTCATTTGTTGATATGTCATTCCTTTGCCTCCAAGCTTTCATTGATGACTTGGAAGGCGATGCCCATGCATCAATATACAGTCCACTCCCTAACTCGATCCAGAGTCCAAGGAGGTCCACTGATGCTATCACATCCCCAATCTTTCAATTTCCTACACAGTCAGGAGAACCCGTCAATAGCATCTGTCTATACATAGATAATCAAATAACATAACATCATAATCCATAAACATCATCATCGGAATCCATAAGCGAAGAAAACAATCATATAATGAACCAGATCACTTGCACGAAAGTGTCCTCAAAGAATAAGTCAAATCATGTGCGTGCAAGAGCGGGATGTTACAGAGAGAAAGATGCTCAAGGAATGTTGGTTTTCTTTTTTTGGATTCCAGGGTAAAATCTTTGTGTACTGTGTGTTTTCTTTTTCATTTGTTTTCTAGCTTAAATATGTCTTCCTCTCTTCTATTAGGTTTAGCGCGGAAGTACAATTTCCTTATATGTGGTATCAAAGCTTGGTTTAATAGCCTTGGATCTGAGCTAAACCCTAGGTCTAGTAAGAGTCGTAAGTCATAGATATTTAAAGTTGTTCTTAAATAATGGAAAGTTGCTCAAGAATAGAGAACAAAAAATTCAATGGCCGGAATTTTGAGCTTTGGAAGCTTAAAATTGAAGATCTCCTTGTAAATCGAGAATAATGGGAAGTAGTTTGTCCAAGTACCATTATGAAACATATGTCAAGGGAATATTGGGAGAAACTCGAGATAAGGGAAATGAGTACAATTTGACTTTGTCTTGTAGATGCGGTGCTATTGAATGTCTCAGGTGAACACTCGATCAAGAAATTGTGGGAAAAGTTGGGAAGCTTGTACTAGTTGAAATATCTGGTAAATTAGTTATTCCTTATAAATAAATTATATATTATGAGGATGAGTGAGGGAAGTTCAGTAATTGAGCATTTAAATTCGTTTAATATCATAATAAGCCAGTTATCTTTTGTGAATATTAAAATCACTAAGGAGGAAAAATGTATTAGCCTATTATGTTCTTTTCTAGACTCCTAGGATAGCTTAGTCATGTCTATAAGGAGTAATTCAACCACATTAGTGATAGAATATGTGGTTTCATATTTCTTGTCAGAATAAATGATAAGGAAGAACATGGGAGGATTTCCCAAATATGCTTTAATGGTGAGAGGTCGGTCGGTTGAGAGAGATAAAGGAAAATTATCTGATAGAAATTCTAAGTCAAAGGGTAGATCTAAATCCCTTGTTCATTCAACGAGAAGATGTTGGAAATGAGGTAAAGTTGGGCATTATAAAAGGGATTGCAAGTTGAAGCTCATGGAATTCATTACAGGATCCAATGAAAAGAAGACAACTGAGAGAAATACTACTCCAGATAAGGGAGGCAATGTGTATCTAGTGTCGACCAGTACACAGTCAGATCAATATGTTTGGTTGATCAAATATGGAGCATCCAATCATATGACACCAAATAGAGAATGGTTATATGAATATGAATAATATGAAGGAGGAAATTTGTTCTTTGGGGACGACTTGACAACCAAAATTATCAGACGGGGAAGAGTTTGATTGATACTGTAGGATGGGAGAAGTATAACCCTTCTAGGTGTGCTACATATTTCGGGCTTGGAAAGAATCATGATATTTTTTAGTAATATGAGTGATGCAGGAGTGCACACTCTATTTCAGAAGGATATGTGCAAAATGGTCATAGTTGTGATGGTCTTAATGAAAGGATTTCATATTGGAACCCTATACAAGTTATTAGGGAATGTTGACTCGACTAGATGCAACAACATCATTGTTCCTTAAGTCGACTCAACTTTGAATCGAATCGAGCTGATTCGATTCAAACTGAATTGACAATACTTTGTCAAGTTGACCCAACCATGTTATGGAATGAGAGGATGGGACATATTGGAGAGAAAGGACTTCAATCTATGCATAGCAAAGGTATGGTCGAATATTTTCCTAAATGTAATTTAGAAGTCGATTTTTGTGAACATTGTATATATGGAAAACAAAGTCGAGTGAGGTTCCCATTTGGAGAGACAAGGGAAAGGGGGATTATAGAATTGGTTCATAGTAATGTGTTTGGCCCTGTTTCAGTACCTACAATTGGTGTATCCTTGTATTATTTCTCCTTCATAGATGATTTTTTCAAGAAGGCATGGAGATATTTCCTGAGGAATAAATAAGATGTTTTTGAGAAATTCAAAGAGTTTAAGTCTCTTGTGGAAAACTTGATAGATAAGAAGATCAAGGTGATGATAATTGACAATTGTGGTGAATTATGTGGAAAGGATTTTGAGCAGTTCTACAAGAAGTGTGGCATAGCACGCAAAAATACCACAACATATAACCCACAACAAAATGGATTTGTTAAAAGAATGAACAAAACATTGATGGACAAGGAAAGAAGCATGCTCATTGGTGTTGGGATCACACAAGAATTCTAGGAAGAGGCAGTCGACACTTCACAATATATGGTGAATATGTCTCCTTTGTCAACACTAGTCGAATTAACTCCATATTAGGTATGGTTTGGTAAAAATCCTTCACTTTCACATCTAAAAATGTTTGGTTGTGATGCATTTTTTCATGTTCCCAAGGAAAAAAGGAGCAAGCTGGATAAGAAGGAAGTCAAGTGTATTTTCATTGGAGACAAAGAAGGAATGAAAGGATATAAGCTCTGGGATCCTACATCAAGGAGAACAATGTACAATCAATATGTGGTCTTCAGAGAAGTTAGAAGGAAATCCTAGTTTGAAGTGGTTCAAACAAAGAATAATCTAGAGAAGGTGTGTTTTGAACTAAGTAATGAAGAAGAAAATGATTTAGATGAGTCAATTGAATCAAATGAAGAGATGGAACAACCAACCCCAGTTGTAAGAAGGTATGAACAAGTAATAAAACCAGTTGAAAGGTATAGTCCACCTGACTTTCGTTCCATATTTGTGTTAACTTCCACTTACGAGGAGCCCAAGTCAGTCAAAGAGGCAATCGACTCGAAAGAGGGTAGAATCTAGAAGGATGCCATGGTCGAAGAGATGGAATCCTTGCATAAGAGTGAGACATGGTATTTAGTCAAATTACCTATTGGAAGAAATATCGTCAGTACCAAGTGGGTATTCAAGAAGAATATGAGCGCAACAAGTTAAGTCGAGAAATTCAAAGCTTGATTGGTAGAGAAAGGATATTCCCAAGTTGAAGGAGTCGACTTCTGTGATATTTTTTCCCCTGTTGCAAAATTAACTTCCATTAGAGTACTAATGTCTCTCACTGTAGCATTTGATCTGGAAATAGAACTGATATATGTGAAGACAACATTCCTACATGGGGACCTGGAAGAAGAAATATACATGAAACAACCTGGAGGATTTGTAGTAAGGGGAAAGAAACATTTGGTGTGCAAATTGAAAATATCTCTTTATGGTCTAAAACAATCACCAAGGATGTGTTATCAAAAGTTTGACACATACATCCTTAGTTTGGGATTTGTGAGAAGTAAAGTTGATCGTTACATATATTCCAAGAAAGAAGGTGGGAATTTCATATAAGTAGAATTGTATGTCAACGACATGTTGTTGATTGGAAACAACATGGACACAACAAAGGAGGTGAAGAAGCAACTATCCTCCAAGTTTGACATGAAGGATATCGGTGCAACAAACTTCTTTCTGGGAATGGGGATCAAGAGAGATCGAGCAGATAAAAGGCTCTGGTTGAATCAGAAGAAGTATATTAAGACATTTTTGAAATGTTTCAACATGCAAGATTGCAAACCTGTAAAGGTGGAAATCCCCATGGGAGCAAGGATAACTATTGAATAGTGTCCAAATACACAGGAAGAAATAGAGGATACAACATGTGTTCCTATGAAAGTGCTATTGGTATTATAATGTATGTAATGGTTTGCACTTGACCAAAAAATTCCCATGGAGTGGGAGTTTTGAGTAGATACATGTAGAAACATGGAAAGGAGCATTGGACAACTATCAATAGAGTATTCAAGTATTTGTGTGGCATAAAAGACTATACTATATGCTACTAAGGGAAACCTAGAGACGAAAATGAACTATATATTCATGGCTTTGTTGACGTCGAATGGGCTGGAGATCTGGATCGATGAAGGTCGACCAATGGATATGTAGTCAAGATGTTCAGTGGAGAAATTAGCTAGATGAGTAAGCAACAAGTGGTTGTATCATTTTCAATCACAAAAGTTGAATACATGGTCGCCACTCATGGAAGCAAAGAAGCAGTATGGATGCAACAAGTGTGTTTAGGAATCAGGTTTGAGCAGAGAGCTATGAAAATAAGTTGCAACAGTGAAAGTGCAATATCTCTGGAAAAGAACCCAAATTATCATTCCAATACTAAGAATATCAATGTACAATACCATTTTGTAAAAGACATGGTGGAAAGCAACAAGATGTTGCAGAAAGTAGACACGTTGGAAAACATAGCAGGCTCTTTGACCAAGTTTGTGAGTGTTGTGAAGTTCTCTTAGTGCAGAGAGGCAATGGGCATTGTTGCCTTAGGTCTATGGAAAAAAATTCAGGAAACTCCCAATTCAACAAAGAAGACAACAAGTGGGAGAATACTAGGTTGTTATCTTCTTTGCAGTGAAACTCTAGTCGAGGTGGATCGACTGGGAGTGAATGTCGAAGGTCGAAGTGGATCGACCAAGCAAAGTTGAATTCGAAGTAATCGATAGCAAGTTGAAGAGGTCAATCAACAAGAGGTCGATAGGTGGTCATGTGGAAACTGACTGAAGACCAAATGAAGGTCAACCAGTAGTCGACTGTAACATAATCCTGATATTCACGAGATTTGTAGCCAATGATCTGCATAGATCTATAACCATTTTTGGGTGCCTTTATTTAGGGTTTTACCTATTGTAAAGCCTATAAATAAGGTGTGTTGTAAGATTGTATCAACCAATCATTGATAATATTTAATGATCAATCTTGGATGTTCCTACTAGTAGGTTGTTGGTCATGTAGATGTAAACTGAATTGGATACAAGGTTATTCTTATGCAAAGAAAAAAGGTATAATGTTGATTGTGTCTTAGGTATATACCAAGGTTATGCATGTAACCTTTTATTATGAATGAATAAGACAACAAGAGAGAAAGATGCTCAATGAATGTTGGTTTTCGCATTTGGGTTTCCAAGGTAAATTCTTTGTGTACTCTATGTTTGATTTGCCATTTATTTTTAGCTTAAATATGGCTTCCTCTCTTATGTTAGGTTTAGCATGGAAGTACAATTTCCATATATATATATATATATATATATATATATATATATATATATATATGAAAAATAAATATCATTTCATACTTCAATTATAAAATAGTTCATTTTGAAAGTAAATTAATTTTGGTATTTATTGGAGTTATTAATATTAGTTTTACTATTTATTTATCTGTATATATTTTGAAGGTGACAAAAGTTATCATAATTTTGTTTTCAATTAGTAACTTGTTGTTGGTTCATAAGGGGACATAATTCACATCTCCTAAATGCCTTTGGGTCCTAGGCTATTAAGCCATTTCCTTACCCTCGAGAAAGATGAATTATTAACCAATCAAAAGCAATTTTAAATCTTATTACAATATTAGAAGGTGATTTCAACATAGATAATATCTGAAGGAAATAAAATATTTCTCATAGTTTTCACTTAGACTACTTTTAATACAATCATATAATTTTTAGTAATAACTAACCTTAATCACAAAACTAAATATTATCCTCGGTAACTATAATTTAACCTCGTACCAAAAAAATGTTAAATTAATATTATAACTATCTTTAAATTAATAAAACAATTATACATACTGAAAAGATATTACCTTTTATACATGATTATAAAAATAATTCATTTTGAAACTTAAATAAGATGAACGGAATTTACATTATTATAGACAATAAATTATTTTCAAATATATGATCCATTACAAGTTCCCTAAACTTCACAAGTAAAAACTAGCATATATATGGTAAAATTTATATTTTATAATTCAAATAATCCTACAATTTGGGATTTAATTAATTATTTTTTAAGAAGTCATCTTCATAATAATCCCTTTTTTATAAGTCTCTAAGTCAAAAGACAATATAATATCATCAATTCATTAAATAAAAAATATATGGTATTTAGTAGGTTTTAAAAAACCTCTTTCTATATTATTAGAAAAAGTTGGGATCCAATAATGGAAGTAGACTTTGAATTATGCACAAGTTTGACATGAATTATACAAAATAGTTTTTAAATTATATTAATTAATAACAATTTATATAAATTAATTTAAAAATTAGTTTTATGGATTATTTTAATCGTTAAGTGTTTTGAGTTTTATGTAGGAGGTTTTCAAGTTGATTTTTTAGTTAATTATTTTTATTGTGTATTTTATGTGATGTTTTTATTAAATCAAGTATCATAATCAATTTTTTTTAACCAATTTTTTTTTTATTTTAATTTAAAAGATGGTTGTGTTGAAGTTAGCTATGATTATATTCAACGAAGTTCAAGGATTGCATTAAGACTATACATATTTATGAAATAACTAATATATACCTTAACACCTTTTCCAAATAGGGTTTCTATGTGTTTCTAGTAGTGACTTTCTTTACAAGTTGACAAAAAATACTTACAACTCAAAAGAACATTCAAGGACATTCAATAGTCAACACTGCCTTGTGCTTTCTGCCCCTCTCCTAAATGAGAGGAGTTTGGTTCTTCAATCTCCATAGGAGCAAAATTCTAATAAATTATTTCATACTCCACTAATCCTTCTTACAATAAGTTCCTAGTACCATGGTTATCAGAAGCGGGAGAGAGGGGGTTCAAACACTGAGAGAGAACCAAAGAATGAATTTTGTTACACTCATCTTCCAAAGAATCAATATGTTGCTTCTGAAGAAGGATAAGATTCATAATGTTCGCATTGTTTGTGATGTTGGCCTACTCTAACTCAATGATTTTGAAGATTGACATTAGAGAACTATTCTTGTCCTAATTGATTTCTTCATGCTTGCGAAGAACACTTCAATCTTCTTTCATATACTGATTATCCATGATTGTTTTCGATATACCTTTCATAAGGAAACTGAAGGGGAAAATACCAGGCCAGACTAACCCCAAACAAAAATTTTGATTTCCAACATGTTGAAAAAAAGAAAATACCAAAAAAACTATGTTCTAGTTATTTCAAACTAAATCACAAAAAGTACTAGAAGTAACAAGCACCAAAGAGAGAGACCAATTGGGTTTATCATCATAATCAATGTTAATAGATTTACATTAGAAACATTTAAGGTGATCTGAACTCTTAATCTCTTGAATAATCAAAGGGAAGTGCTAGTTAATTGTTTCCATGAAAATTCAAACATTTTAAATTATATATTTAAATCGAAAATACATTAAATTAAAAATATTTCTATTTTTTATTTTTTTAAATTAAAATAAAAATTATTTATATTATAGAAGGCAAAATATAAGTACATACAAGGCTAAAGGTTTTACAAGAGAATCTCATCTTGGAGTATTTAATTTGACTAAGAAAACTCAAGGTGTGTATCATTTTTCGCAACAAAATGAAGAAGTTTATAACTATATATTAACATGCCCTTGGCCTTGAGCATTGAATTCCAGGAAATAAAATCTATAACTTGGTCAATGGCCTTTAACTTTAGTTACATACCAAAAAACGAACCATGCTTATGCCCTCTAAACATATTATTAAAAATATATATAAATGAAGTATTGAATAAAAGATGAAACCAAATTCCAAGGCCATCTAATCATCATAATTATCCAACTGGATGGAGCCCAAGGCCATCTAATTATTATCATCATCTATGTTATTATTATATAATAAATATAATAATCTCAGTTAATTTTCAATTATGTAAGTAAAGTTTTTTAATATGATAGAATACATTTTTTGTGGATTTAATGGTTAAGAATACGTGTTTTCTTTTTAAAGATTATAAGTTCAAATTTGAATATATTCATCTGTGTAAACTAAATAGTAAAATAATTATGCAAAAAAAATTCCATATTCCAATAATAAGAAAATCTCATATATCAAATGTGACTTCTTATTCCACAAACAAAAAAAAATAGCATACATAAATTTAGTGTGACATTAAGTTATAATCTTTGCCTAACAAAAAAATATTAATAAAACGTATACTTAATAAAATAAAATGAAAACTAGTTGCATACACACAACGCACACCCTGCACAATCATCTTATACATCTATATGCTAAAAGGGAAACCCATTATGCGTTATGGAGTACCTAATCTTTCAATGCTTCCTATGACTAGTCACATTCTTCCTGTGATGACATGGAGCTCTTTTTGTGGTTGTTGTGGATTGACCCAAACACATTGGTGATTTGATGTATATATTTTTTAAATAATCAAGCTATAATTTTATTTATAAAAAATAAAATAGAATGAAAAATCACACATCTCAAATATGTAATATTTTTATCATTACTCTTTTTTAAATATTAATATATAATATTTAATTTTAAAAGACTACAATATCCACACGTTTATAAAAACTATAAAAGATAAAAAATTATAAACGTATGACTAGTGGATAAAGACTATAAAAAGATATAATATAAATTATTTTATTAGAAAAATAAATAAATAATAATTTAATGATGAGGTTATAATTTAGTTAGATATTAAAAAAATGGTGTGTGAGACTTTTTTGTTAATAAAATATAGGATTTTTTCGTGTAGCGATTTGATTACTTTTTTTTCAGTAGAAAATTTCTCAATATATATTTAATATATGTTATTCTCATGAGAGAGTACATGAGTTCAAAATACAATGCCCAGAAGTGGCCTTCAACTAAGGATAAAATCTCCCTTCAAATATCGTTTGTGGTTTTTACAAGATTCCGAAAATTTACTCAAAAAATTTACTAATCATTCTCTATCCTTATGTAAACAGTCCAAAATTTGCAAATAAATTGCATTGGACAGTCCAAAATGACTAATGTCAAGTTACAAAAAGTACCAATGATAAATAAAAAATAACCAAGAAGACAAAGACATCCCCAGGTACTAGTTATATCATATATAAAGCCGCAGAGAAAGAAGGGGGCCCTCCTGGTTGTCCTGCCATTTGTTGAAGTGGATCCTCCCTTTCAGAACCTGGAGGGGTTTTTTTGATAGTGTATTTTCTTCCTTGTTCTCTTCCATATATATATGTTCAAATATAATAACTTTGAAGAGTGTAATGAGAATCCTTATCTTATTCATCCAACCCATGAGTGAAGTAACATAAAGAATACACTTATGATTTAACCAATCCACCACTATCTTAGAATCCCCTAATACCTAAAGCTGGTTAATGCCAAGTCTGTGTGCTAAAGATAAACTTGCCCACACACCAAGAAGTTATGCCTTGGTATGTGTTCCCATCTCACAATTTAAAGTCCACCTATAGAAAGTGTTCCCCCCAATCCTTATGATACCTCTAGCTCCACACAGAGTGCCATTGTTTTGTGCAGCACCATCAAACCAAAAAATATTATGCATGTAAAGATCAGGTGTTTTTTTTTTTCCTTTTGGGAAAATGAGAGAGAGGGATTCAAGCACTAGTAGCATCCAACATGCCTCGGATCTGGTAAACAACTCCCTGAACAATAGTTCTACGGGATTCAAAAATACATTTGTTCCTAGCCAAACATATAAACCAGCAAATCAATGCAAGAAGAGTACTTCGAGCTTTCTCCACCTTAAGCTATTTTTAAAAACAATGAGTTAAGGAGCTACCTCCCCAATTTGAAGTAAACTTGTAAACTGTAGACAGAGAAGGCCATACTTTTTGAGAGAAGGTACAACTTAAAAAAATATGTGAAATTGTCTCCTCATCCCTAAAACACAAGGAACATAAACTCGGTCCTTCCCAACCTCGTTTTCTAATATTTTCCCAAGAAAGAATTTTATTCTCCAGCACTAGCCATAAAAAATTTGTTATCTTGTGTGCCAGATCCCAAGTCCAAAGTTGTCTTCGCCATCCTGTAATAAGAGTCAACCAATATTCCTTTGCCAAGGCATTGTAAACGTTTTTAACAGTGATAACACCCGAATGATCACCCCCTTTCCAAATAAGTGAGTCCTCTTTAGGATGAAGTTGAATCCCCGAAAGATTGAGAGCCTTATAGTATGTAAACCATTCCACTACCAGATTTCCATTGAGCTCTAAGTCGCCACTAGATTTCCATTGATTGGTTACCAAACCCAACGAGGCCTGAGCCGAAGCTTGATAAAGATAACAAATGATTTTCACCTTCAGAGCCTCACGAAGTTCTGGAGATAATAAATAAGGGTAGTCTATCCCCAAGATCTTATCCAAACCAATTAAGATCGAGGAACCATTCCCAAGATTCCAACTAATCCACCAGGTGATGGTAGGTAAAGACTTCAGCAAATTTTTCCATATCTGTGAAGCTACATCTTGGAAAGGCGAAGTTGACTGAAGCCAGGCTGCCACAGAAAAATATGGGAAATATTTATCCTTGACCACTTGTTGCCAAATGATTTACTTAAACAAAAATCGCCATAAAGAGTTTGTTGCCAGAGAACGATTAAAAAGGAAAATATTTTAAAGACCCCATCCACCCAGGTGTTCCAACTTTGCTATCATCTCCCAGCTACAAATATGTGTTCCCCGTGTCTTTCCACTCGCTTACCAGAGGAAATCAAAGATAAGAATACAGATTCTAGTGAGGACAAAGGTTGGAACTGCCACCAGGGTCATCCAATAGACGACTTGAGTTTCAAGAACCAATTTAGCAAGTGTAAATCTTCCACCAAGTGTTAGCCACCGATTGCACCACTGTTTGATCCTTTTTAAAAATTTTACGATAATCCATCTCCAATCATCAAAGGTACTCTTCTCCTCTTTTATAAAGTACCCTAAGTAATGAAAAACCACATAAATCTCCACAAAATTAAAAGAAAACAAAGACTTGAATTGTTCCAGAATTACTCCATGTATCCCAGAGAAATGAAATGTCGATTTTTGTTGACTAATTTTTAATCCCGAAGCACAATAGAACAGTTCCAACAATGATATTATCACCTGCCATTCATCCAGAGAAGCCTTAGACATGATAAGAACATCATCAACAAAAATAAGATGAAGGATTTTAATAATTCTAGAAACCTTAATGCCTGTTAAATTGCCTTCCGCTTGTCCCTTTTTTAAAAGGAGGTTGGTGCTTTCCATCACAAGAATGAAGAGCAATGGCGAGAGCAGAAATCCTTGGCGCAATCCCCGTTCGCTAGTGAAGGAAGGAGAGGCCTCCCCACTGATCAGAACTAAAAATGAGGATCTAACCACACAACTCATAATACAATTTATAGAATGAACACTGAAACCCGTTTGAACAAGTATCATGCGAAGGAAATCCCAATTGACACAGTCATAAGCTTTCCTAAGATCCAACTTGAGAATCAGAGCTTTTTGTTTTCTAGCTTTAATACTATGAATACATTCTTGTGTTCTACCAATGGCATCCAGAATTTGCCTGCCCTTCAAGAACCCAAGTTGTTCACATGAAATCTCCCTCAAAAGTATTGGTTTTATCTTATTATCAATAACCTTAGAAATCACCTTGTAGTATAGATTGCAAATCACGATTGGTTTATATCCCCAAAGGTCCGAGGATTATTCTCCTTTGGGATTAGTGAAAAAAATGTAGAATTTAAGGAACTTTTGATCCTCCCTCTAGTCCTTGTGTCTTCAACTAAGTCCACCAAGTCATCTCACACAACATCAAAAAATTTCAAATAAAACTCAACTGTCCATCTGTCCGGACCTAGACTTTTGTCAATTGCAAAGAGTTTCAAAATATCCAAAATTTCTTGTTTAGTGATCAGTCTGTCAATAAGAGTAGAATCCTCGACGGAAATATAATGAGGAAACAGTTGTACAAGATTAAATTGATCCGCAGGAGAGATATGGGGATCCCCAGTAAATAATTTTTTGAAAAAAATGTTTTCCTCGGTCTTAAGAGCTTCTTGACCTCTATGTTCCTGCCCCAGATCATCCCAGATATCCCAGAGATGTTTTTGATTCCTCTTAACGCTAGCAACTTTATGAAAGTACATAGTATTCCGGCTGCCACATTTTAACCAAACTGCACGACTTCTTTGTCGCCAATTTTCTTCCTCGATGAGTCGAAGGCGGTTGCGTTCAGTCTCCAAATACTTCAATCTGCAATCATTGATAGGGTAAAGCCTAGACCTTGGTAAAATTGTTAGAGTGACCCTGATATCCTCTTCAAGAGAGGATAATATTTTTTTTTGTTCAAACCATCTAATCCACGCCTAAGTTTTGATCCGAGCTTTTAAAACTTTCAGCTTCCAAGCAAACCTGATCTGAACCTCTGTTTCCACTAAAACGTTAGGATCCCGCCAAACATCACAAGCAATAGGCTCAAAGTCTGCCTCATTCAACCAAGAAGGATTTAATTTAAAAGGATAGGCCATTGGAAAAAGTTGAAAGTCGAATTGAACTGCCACTAGTGCATGATCTGAGACAAATGGAAGATTCACCCAAGACCGATACCTACCCACGACATTTAAAAGGATTTCTGAGACAAGTACTCTATCCAGACGCTTTGAAATATTGTCCCTGCCGCTTATACCATTCCTCCAGGTGGGAACAATCTTGACCGATAACAAGTCAATCAAATGATGATCCAGCAACATACTCTTGAAATAAACAACATTTTTGTCCAACTATGCCGCCGCACCCCAGACTTCATCAACTCCTAAAGTGAAATTTAAGTCACGTGCAAGAATCAGATTCTTAGAGTCTAGTAAAACCCCCAGAGCCACCCAATCCCAAAAAATCTTTCTCTCAACACAGGGCCCATAAACATTTAAAATACAAATATCCTGTTTGTTTTCAAGTGAGATGCCTTTGAGCATAATAACCCCACTACATAGTGAAGGAGCCAACATAAACTTATTCGGGTCCCATGCAACCAGGAGCCCACCCAAATTTCCAACAGAACTGACCATGCAAATACACCAACTAGGAACAAATTTCACCATGAAGAGACAAGCCTTATCTTCATCTATGAGTGTCTCTTGTAATAAGATCACATCCAGCTTAAATTTTCTACAAACTCTATGCATGGAGGCTCGTTTAAGGGTCCCTCCCACCCCACGAATATTTAAGGATAATAGGATCATGATCTGGCTTGAGCAAGGGCTTTCATGCCTCTAAGCGCCCCAGAGTCTGTAGTCGAAGAAGTGCTTTCAATAAGTGCAGTCACCAAGAGAATAGCCCGCTTTCGGGCACTTCTCATCTTAATTGAGGAAGTCTCAAACCCCAACCCTTTAGACCAGGCATAACTTCATCCTACTCCCCCACAATGGAGTTCAGAAAGGTTCACTAAATTAGTAGAGCCCGGTAAGGGTAAGATACTATTACCTTGATAAGTCATGAGTGACACTGTGGCATCGGCCTCCCGAATAGAAGGAACTAAAGACTCCAACATCTCCCCAAGTGAACAATCGCCTGGGTCTGCCTCCTGATAACTAGAAAGTATGTAGGGCTCAGTCCCCCCCATGTCTTCCCCTATCTCTATGATCTCTTTTGTTTCTTGGGATTCAGGAAAGGTATCCCCCACATCAACTAGATGATTAACAGATACCGAGAGACATACCCTGGGTTTCGAACAAGTAGAGTGGGCCCTTACCGAATCGTATGCAGGTTTGACTACCCCCGAAGTAAGGGAGATATCTCTCAAGGGCTCAAAGCCCAACCCAAATGTCAAATGGTACTCTAAAAACTCCAAAACAAGCAGAGAAGTTGGAGTAGGGTCACATGGAGGGCTATCAGACTCAGTCCCAAGCTGTGTAGACACATCCAACGCGAGCTTTTCCTAAGAAGTGAAAGTATTAAAAAGACTAGGACAATGAACTTTTAA
Source organism: Picea engelmannii (assembly GCA_009831015.1). Taxonomy (NCBI): domain Eukaryota; kingdom Viridiplantae; phylum Streptophyta; class Pinopsida; order Pinales; family Pinaceae; genus Picea; species Picea engelmannii. The sequence continues at coordinate 1,264,368 of ML780302.1, forward strand.
CTTACCTGTAAGTGTGTCTGAGCTCAAGTCATTCGAAGAGTCCAAGAAAACAGGGCAAAATACTTCACGAACAACCGAGACAAATTTACAAGAAAAGGTACTTTATATATATATATATATATATATATATATATATATATATATATATATATATATATATATATATATATATATAT
>ML780302.1:1264643-1279488 GCA_009831015.1 Picea engelmannii
TACATGAAACAACCTGGAGGATTTGTAGTAAGGGGAAAGAAACATTTGGTGTGCAAATTGAAAATATCTCTTTATGGTCTAAAACAATCACCAAGGATGTGTTATCAAAAGTTTGACACATACATCCTTAGTTTGGGATTTGTGAGAAGTAAAGTTGATCGTTACATATATTCCAAGAAAGAAGGTGGGAATTTCATATAAGTAGAATTGTATGTCAACGACATGTTGTTGATTGGAAACAACATGGACACAACAAAGGAGGTGAAGAAGCAACTATCCTCCAAGTTTGACATGAAGGATATCGGTGCAACAAACTTCTTTCTGGGAATGGGGATCAAGAGAGATCGAGCAGATAAAAGGCTCTGGTTGAATCAGAAGAAGTATATTAAGACATTTTTGAAATGTTTCAACATGCAAGATTGCAAACCTGTAAAGGTGGAAATCCCCATGGGAGCAAGGATAACTATTGAATAGTGTCCAAATACACAGGAAGAAATAGAGGATACAACATGTGTTCCTATGAAAGTGCTATTGGTATTATAATGTATGTAATGGTTTGCACTTGACCAAAAAATTCCCATGGAGTGGGAGTTTTGAGTAGATACATGTAGAAACATGGAAAGGAGCATTGGACAACTATCAATAGAGTATTCAAGTATTTGTGTGGCATAAAAGACTATACTATATGCTACTAAGGGAAACCTAGAGACGAAAATGAACTATATATTCATGGCTTTGTTGACGTCGAATGGGCTGGAGATCTGGATCGATGAAGGTCGACCAATGGATATGTAGTCAAGATGTTCAGTGGAGAAATTAGCTAGATGAGTAAGCAACAAGTGGTTGTATCATTTTCAATCACAAAAGTTGAATACATGGTCGCCACTCATGGAAGCAAAGAAGCAGTATGGATGCAACAAGTGTGTTTAGGAATCAGGTTTGAGCAGAGAGCTATGAAAATAAGTTGCAACAGTGAAAGTGCAATATCTCTGGAAAAGAACCCAAATTATCATTCCAATACTAAGAATATCAATGTACAATACCATTTTGTAAAAGACATGGTGGAAAGCAACAAGATGTTGCAGAAAGTAGACACGTTGGAAAACATAGCAGGCTCTTTGACCAAGTTTGTGAGTGTTGTGAAGTTCTCTTAGTGCAGAGAGGCAATGGGCATTGTTGCCTTAGGTCTATGGAAAAAAATTCAGGAAACTCCCAATTCAACAAAGAAGACAACAAGTGGGAGAATACTAGGTTGTTATCTTCTTTGCAGTGAAACTCTAGTCGAGGTGGATCGACTGGGAGTGAATGTCGAAGGTCGAAGTGGATCGACCAAGCAAAGTTGAATTCGAAGTAATCGATAGCAAGTTGAAGAGGTCAATCAACAAGAGGTCGATAGGTGGTCATGTGGAAACTGACTGAAGACCAAATGAAGGTCAACCAGTAGTCGACTGTAACATAATCCTGATATTCACGAGATTTGTAGCCAATGATCTGCATAGATCTATAACCATTTTTGGGTGCCTTTATTTAGGGTTTTACCTATTGTAAAGCCTATAAATAAGGTGTGTTGTAAGATTGTATCAACCAATCATTGATAATATTTAATGATCAATCTTGGATGTTCCTACTAGTAGGTTGTTGGTCATGTAGATGTAAACTGAATTGGATACAAGGTTATTCTTATGCAAAGAAAAAAGGTATAATGTTGATTGTGTCTTAGGTATATACCAAGGTTATGCATGTAACCTTTTATTATGAATGAATAAGACAACAAGAGAGAAAGATGCTCAATGAATGTTGGTTTTCGCATTTGGGTTTCCAAGGTAAATTCTTTGTGTACTCTATGTTTGATTTGCCATTTATTTTTAGCTTAAATATGGCTTCCTCTCTTATGTTAGGTTTAGCATGGAAGTACAATTTCCATATATATATATATATATATATATATATATATATATATATATATATGAAAAATAAATATCATTTCATACTTCAATTATAAAATAGTTCATTTTGAAAGTAAATTAATTTTGGTATTTATTGGAGTTATTAATATTAGTTTTACTATTTATTTATCTGTATATATTTTGAAGGTGACAAAAGTTATCATAATTTTGTTTTCAATTAGTAACTTGTTGTTGGTTCATAAGGGGACATAATTCACATCTCCTAAATGCCTTTGGGTCCTAGGCTATTAAGCCATTTCCTTACCCTCGAGAAAGATGAATTATTAACCAATCAAAAGCAATTTTAAATCTTATTACAATATTAGAAGGTGATTTCAACATAGATAATATCTGAAGGAAATAAAATATTTCTCATAGTTTTCACTTAGACTACTTTTAATACAATCATATAATTTTTAGTAATAACTAACCTTAATCACAAAACTAAATATTATCCTCGGTAACTATAATTTAACCTCGTACCAAAAAAATGTTAAATTAATATTATAACTATCTTTAAATTAATAAAACAATTATACATACTGAAAAGATATTACCTTTTATACATGATTATAAAAATAATTCATTTTGAAACTTAAATAAGATGAACGGAATTTACATTATTATAGACAATAAATTATTTTCAAATATATGATCCATTACAAGTTCCCTAAACTTCACAAGTAAAAACTAGCATATATATGGTAAAATTTATATTTTATAATTCAAATAATCCTACAATTTGGGATTTAATTAATTATTTTTTAAGAAGTCATCTTCATAATAATCCCTTTTTTATAAGTCTCTAAGTCAAAAGACAATATAATATCATCAATTCATTAAATAAAAAATATATGGTATTTAGTAGGTTTTAAAAAACCTCTTTCTATATTATTAGAAAAAGTTGGGATCCAATAATGGAAGTAGACTTTGAATTATGCACAAGTTTGACATGAATTATACAAAATAGTTTTTAAATTATATTAATTAATAACAATTTATATAAATTAATTTAAAAATTAGTTTTATGGATTATTTTAATCGTTAAGTGTTTTGAGTTTTATGTAGGAGGTTTTCAAGTTGATTTTTTAGTTAATTATTTTTATTGTGTATTTTATGTGATGTTTTTATTAAATCAAGTATCATAATCAATTTTTTTTAACCAATTTTTTTTTTATTTTAATTTAAAAGATGGTTGTGTTGAAGTTAGCTATGATTATATTCAACGAAGTTCAAGGATTGCATTAAGACTATACATATTTATGAAATAACTAATATATACCTTAACACCTTTTCCAAATAGGGTTTCTATGTGTTTCTAGTAGTGACTTTCTTTACAAGTTGACAAAAAATACTTACAACTCAAAAGAACATTCAAGGACATTCAATAGTCAACACTGCCTTGTGCTTTCTGCCCCTCTCCTAAATGAGAGGAGTTTGGTTCTTCAATCTCCATAGGAGCAAAATTCTAATAAATTATTTCATACTCCACTAATCCTTCTTACAATAAGTTCCTAGTACCATGGTTATCAGAAGCGGGAGAGAGGGGGTTCAAACACTGAGAGAGAACCAAAGAATGAATTTTGTTACACTCATCTTCCAAAGAATCAATATGTTGCTTCTGAAGAAGGATAAGATTCATAATGTTCGCATTGTTTGTGATGTTGGCCTACTCTAACTCAATGATTTTGAAGATTGACATTAGAGAACTATTCTTGTCCTAATTGATTTCTTCATGCTTGCGAAGAACACTTCAATCTTCTTTCATATACTGATTATCCATGATTGTTTTCGATATACCTTTCATAAGGAAACTGAAGGGGAAAATACCAGGCCAGACTAACCCCAAACAAAAATTTTGATTTCCAACATGTTGAAAAAAAGAAAATACCAAAAAAACTATGTTCTAGTTATTTCAAACTAAATCACAAAAAGTACTAGAAGTAACAAGCACCAAAGAGAGAGACCAATTGGGTTTATCATCATAATCAATGTTAATAGATTTACATTAGAAACATTTAAGGTGATCTGAACTCTTAATCTCTTGAATAATCAAAGGGAAGTGCTAGTTAATTGTTTCCATGAAAATTCAAACATTTTAAATTATATATTTAAATCGAAAATACATTAAATTAAAAATATTTCTATTTTTTATTTTTTTAAATTAAAATAAAAATTATTTATATTATAGAAGGCAAAATATAAGTACATACAAGGCTAAAGGTTTTACAAGAGAATCTCATCTTGGAGTATTTAATTTGACTAAGAAAACTCAAGGTGTGTATCATTTTTCGCAACAAAATGAAGAAGTTTATAACTATATATTAACATGCCCTTGGCCTTGAGCATTGAATTCCAGGAAATAAAATCTATAACTTGGTCAATGGCCTTTAACTTTAGTTACATACCAAAAAACGAACCATGCTTATGCCCTCTAAACATATTATTAAAAATATATATAAATGAAGTATTGAATAAAAGATGAAACCAAATTCCAAGGCCATCTAATCATCATAATTATCCAACTGGATGGAGCCCAAGGCCATCTAATTATTATCATCATCTATGTTATTATTATATAATAAATATAATAATCTCAGTTAATTTTCAATTATGTAAGTAAAGTTTTTTAATATGATAGAATACATTTTTTGTGGATTTAATGGTTAAGAATACGTGTTTTCTTTTTAAAGATTATAAGTTCAAATTTGAATATATTCATCTGTGTAAACTAAATAGTAAAATAATTATGCAAAAAAAATTCCATATTCCAATAATAAGAAAATCTCATATATCAAATGTGACTTCTTATTCCACAAACAAAAAAAAATAGCATACATAAATTTAGTGTGACATTAAGTTATAATCTTTGCCTAACAAAAAAATATTAATAAAACGTATACTTAATAAAATAAAATGAAAACTAGTTGCATACACACAACGCACACCCTGCACAATCATCTTATACATCTATATGCTAAAAGGGAAACCCATTATGCGTTATGGAGTACCTAATCTTTCAATGCTTCCTATGACTAGTCACATTCTTCCTGTGATGACATGGAGCTCTTTTTGTGGTTGTTGTGGATTGACCCAAACACATTGGTGATTTGATGTATATATTTTTTAAATAATCAAGCTATAATTTTATTTATAAAAAATAAAATAGAATGAAAAATCACACATCTCAAATATGTAATATTTTTATCATTACTCTTTTTTAAATATTAATATATAATATTTAATTTTAAAAGACTACAATATCCACACGTTTATAAAAACTATAAAAGATAAAAAATTATAAACGTATGACTAGTGGATAAAGACTATAAAAAGATATAATATAAATTATTTTATTAGAAAAATAAATAAATAATAATTTAATGATGAGGTTATAATTTAGTTAGATATTAAAAAAATGGTGTGTGAGACTTTTTTGTTAATAAAATATAGGATTTTTTCGTGTAGCGATTTGATTACTTTTTTTTCAGTAGAAAATTTCTCAATATATATTTAATATATGTTATTCTCATGAGAGAGTACATGAGTTCAAAATACAATGCCCAGAAGTGGCCTTCAACTAAGGATAAAATCTCCCTTCAAATATCGTTTGTGGTTTTTACAAGATTCCGAAAATTTACTCAAAAAATTTACTAATCATTCTCTATCCTTATGTAAACAGTCCAAAATTTGCAAATAAATTGCATTGGACAGTCCAAAATGACTAATGTCAAGTTACAAAAAGTACCAATGATAAATAAAAAATAACCAAGAAGACAAAGACATCCCCAGGTACTAGTTATATCATATATAAAGCCGCAGAGAAAGAAGGGGGCCCTCCTGGTTGTCCTGCCATTTGTTGAAGTGGATCCTCCCTTTCAGAACCTGGAGGGGTTTTTTTGATAGTGTATTTTCTTCCTTGTTCTCTTCCATATATATATGTTCAAATATAATAACTTTGAAGAGTGTAATGAGAATCCTTATCTTATTCATCCAACCCATGAGTGAAGTAACATAAAGAATACACTTATGATTTAACCAATCCACCACTATCTTAGAATCCCCTAATACCTAAAGCTGGTTAATGCCAAGTCTGTGTGCTAAAGATAAACTTGCCCACACACCAAGAAGTTATGCCTTGGTATGTGTTCCCATCTCACAATTTAAAGTCCACCTATAGAAAGTGTTCCCCCCAATCCTTATGATACCTCTAGCTCCACACAGAGTGCCATTGTTTTGTGCAGCACCATCAAACCAAAAAATATTATGCATGTAAAGATCAGGTGTTTTTTTTTTTCCTTTTGGGAAAATGAGAGAGAGGGATTCAAGCACTAGTAGCATCCAACATGCCTCGGATCTGGTAAACAACTCCCTGAACAATAGTTCTACGGGATTCAAAAATACATTTGTTCCTAGCCAAACATATAAACCAGCAAATCAATGCAAGAAGAGTACTTCGAGCTTTCTCCACCTTAAGCTATTTTTAAAAACAATGAGTTAAGGAGCTACCTCCCCAATTTGAAGTAAACTTGTAAACTGTAGACAGAGAAGGCCATACTTTTTGAGAGAAGGTACAACTTAAAAAAATATGTGAAATTGTCTCCTCATCCCTAAAACACAAGGAACATAAACTCGGTCCTTCCCAACCTCGTTTTCTAATATTTTCCCAAGAAAGAATTTTATTCTCCAGCACTAGCCATAAAAAATTTGTTATCTTGTGTGCCAGATCCCAAGTCCAAAGTTGTCTTCGCCATCCTGTAATAAGAGTCAACCAATATTCCTTTGCCAAGGCATTGTAAACGTTTTTAACAGTGATAACACCCGAATGATCACCCCCTTTCCAAATAAGTGAGTCCTCTTTAGGATGAAGTTGAATCCCCGAAAGATTGAGAGCCTTATAGTATGTAAACCATTCCACTACCAGATTTCCATTGAGCTCTAAGTCGCCACTAGATTTCCATTGATTGGTTACCAAACCCAACGAGGCCTGAGCCGAAGCTTGATAAAGATAACAAATGATTTTCACCTTCAGAGCCTCACGAAGTTCTGGAGATAATAAATAAGGGTAGTCTATCCCCAAGATCTTATCCAAACCAATTAAGATCGAGGAACCATTCCCAAGATTCCAACTAATCCACCAGGTGATGGTAGGTAAAGACTTCAGCAAATTTTTCCATATCTGTGAAGCTACATCTTGGAAAGGCGAAGTTGACTGAAGCCAGGCTGCCACAGAAAAATATGGGAAATATTTATCCTTGACCACTTGTTGCCAAATGATTTACTTAAACAAAAATCGCCATAAAGAGTTTGTTGCCAGAGAACGATTAAAAAGGAAAATATTTTAAAGACCCCATCCACCCAGGTGTTCCAACTTTGCTATCATCTCCCAGCTACAAATATGTGTTCCCCGTGTCTTTCCACTCGCTTACCAGAGGAAATCAAAGATAAGAATACAGATTCTAGTGAGGACAAAGGTTGGAACTGCCACCAGGGTCATCCAATAGACGACTTGAGTTTCAAGAACCAATTTAGCAAGTGTAAATCTTCCACCAAGTGTTAGCCACCGATTGCACCACTGTTTGATCCTTTTTAAAAATTTTACGATAATCCATCTCCAATCATCAAAGGTACTCTTCTCCTCTTTTATAAAGTACCCTAAGTAATGAAAAACCACATAAATCTCCACAAAATTAAAAGAAAACAAAGACTTGAATTGTTCCAGAATTACTCCATGTATCCCAGAGAAATGAAATGTCGATTTTTGTTGACTAATTTTTAATCCCGAAGCACAATAGAACAGTTCCAACAATGATATTATCACCTGCCATTCATCCAGAGAAGCCTTAGACATGATAAGAACATCATCAACAAAAATAAGATGAAGGATTTTAATAATTCTAGAAACCTTAATGCCTGTTAAATTGCCTTCCGCTTGTCCCTTTTTTAAAAGGAGGTTGGTGCTTTCCATCACAAGAATGAAGAGCAATGGCGAGAGCAGAAATCCTTGGCGCAATCCCCGTTCGCTAGTGAAGGAAGGAGAGGCCTCCCCACTGATCAGAACTAAAAATGAGGATCTAACCACACAACTCATAATACAATTTATAGAATGAACACTGAAACCCGTTTGAACAAGTATCATGCGAAGGAAATCCCAATTGACACAGTCATAAGCTTTCCTAAGATCCAACTTGAGAATCAGAGCTTTTTGTTTTCTAGCTTTAATACTATGAATACATTCTTGTGTTCTACCAATGGCATCCAGAATTTGCCTGCCCTTCAAGAACCCAAGTTGTTCACATGAAATCTCCCTCAAAAGTATTGGTTTTATCTTATTATCAATAACCTTAGAAATCACCTTGTAGTATAGATTGCAAATCACGATTGGTTTATATCCCCAAAGGTCCGAGGATTATTCTCCTTTGGGATTAGTGAAAAAAATGTAGAATTTAAGGAACTTTTGATCCTCCCTCTAGTCCTTGTGTCTTCAACTAAGTCCACCAAGTCATCTCACACAACATCAAAAAATTTCAAATAAAACTCAACTGTCCATCTGTCCGGACCTAGACTTTTGTCAATTGCAAAGAGTTTCAAAATATCCAAAATTTCTTGTTTAGTGATCAGTCTGTCAATAAGAGTAGAATCCTCGACGGAAATATAATGAGGAAACAGTTGTACAAGATTAAATTGATCCGCAGGAGAGATATGGGGATCCCCAGTAAATAATTTTTTGAAAAAAATGTTTTCCTCGGTCTTAAGAGCTTCTTGACCTCTATGTTCCTGCCCCAGATCATCCCAGATATCCCAGAGATGTTTTTGATTCCTCTTAACGCTAGCAACTTTATGAAAGTACATAGTATTCCGGCTGCCACATTTTAACCAAACTGCACGACTTCTTTGTCGCCAATTTTCTTCCTCGATGAGTCGAAGGCGGTTGCGTTCAGTCTCCAAATACTTCAATCTGCAATCATTGATAGGGTAAAGCCTAGACCTTGGTAAAATTGTTAGAGTGACCCTGATATCCTCTTCAAGAGAGGATAATATTTTTTTTTGTTCAAACCATCTAATCCACGCCTAAGTTTTGATCCGAGCTTTTAAAACTTTCAGCTTCCAAGCAAACCTGATCTGAACCTCTGTTTCCACTAAAACGTTAGGATCCCGCCAAACATCACAAGCAATAGGCTCAAAGTCTGCCTCATTCAACCAAGAAGGATTTAATTTAAAAGGATAGGCCATTGGAAAAAGTTGAAAGTCGAATTGAACTGCCACTAGTGCATGATCTGAGACAAATGGAAGATTCACCCAAGACCGATACCTACCCACGACATTTAAAAGGATTTCTGAGACAAGTACTCTATCCAGACGCTTTGAAATATTGTCCCTGCCGCTTATACCATTCCTCCAGGTGGGAACAATCTTGACCGATAACAAGTCAATCAAATGATGATCCAGCAACATACTCTTGAAATAAACAACATTTTTGTCCAACTATGCCGCCGCACCCCAGACTTCATCAACTCCTAAAGTGAAATTTAAGTCACGTGCAAGAATCAGATTCTTAGAGTCTAGTAAAACCCCCAGAGCCACCCAATCCCAAAAAATCTTTCTCTCAACACAGGGCCCATAAACATTTAAAATACAAATATCCTGTTTGTTTTCAAGTGAGATGCCTTTGAGCATAATAACCCCACTACATAGTGAAGGAGCCAACATAAACTTATTCGGGTCCCATGCAACCAGGAGCCCACCCAAATTTCCAACAGAACTGACCATGCAAATACACCAACTAGGAACAAATTTCACCATGAAGAGACAAGCCTTATCTTCATCTATGAGTGTCTCTTGTAATAAGATCACATCCAGCTTAAATTTTCTACAAACTCTATGCATGGAGGCTCGTTTAAGGGTCCCTCCCACCCCACGAATATTTAAGGATAATAGGATCATGATCTGGCTTGAGCAAGGGCTTTCATGCCTCTAAGCGCCCCAGAGTCTGTAGTCGAAGAAGTGCTTTCAATAAGTGCAGTCACCAAGAGAATAGCCCGCTTTCGGGCACTTCTCATCTTAATTGAGGAAGTCTCAAACCCCAACCCTTTAGACCAGGCATAACTTCATCCTACTCCCCCACAATGGAGTTCAGAAAGGTTCACTAAATTAGTAGAGCCCGGTAAGGGTAAGATACTATTACCTTGATAAGTCATGAGTGACACTGTGGCATCGGCCTCCCGAATAGAAGGAACTAAAGACTCCAACATCTCCCCAAGTGAACAATCGCCTGGGTCTGCCTCCTGATAACTAGAAAGTATGTAGGGCTCAGTCCCCCCCATGTCTTCCCCTATCTCTATGATCTCTTTTGTTTCTTGGGATTCAGGAAAGGTATCCCCCACATCAACTAGATGATTAACAGATACCGAGAGACATACCCTGGGTTTCGAACAAGTAGAGTGGGCCCTTACCGAATCGTATGCAGGTTTGACTACCCCCGAAGTAAGGGAGATATCTCTCAAGGGCTCAAAGCCCAACCCAAATGTCAAATGGTACTCTAAAAACTCCAAAACAAGCAGAGAAGTTGGAGTAGGGTCACATGGAGGGCTATCAGACTCAGTCCCAAGCTGTGTAGACACATCCAACGCGAGCTTTTCCTAAGAAGTGAAAGTATTAAAAAGACTAGGACAATGAACTTTTAACTTACCTGTAAGTGTGTCTGAGCTCAAGTCATTCGAAGAGTCCAAGAAAACAGGGCAAAATACTTCACGAACAACCGAGACAAATTTACAAGAAAAGGTACTTTATATATATATATATATATATATATATATATATATATATATATATATATATATATATATATATATATATATATTAAAATTTGTACTTTTTAAGAATAAAACACATTTTTAAGAATAAAACACATGTTCTTAATCATTAGATCCATTAACTTATCATCCATAAATCATTTTTTCCTTGTAATTCTTAACTCCATGAACTCCACTCAATACTACTTTTGAATAATCAAAATCATGAATAGCTAACTCGACTAACTCCACTAGAGACTACTTTTCAATAATTAGAATCATGACATCACATGGCTTATAGAATTGTAATTATCACTTTGGGGTTTTTCGTAATTCCTAAGATTCTTAGACCCCACATCCGTTTTTTATCCATCTTGCCTTTACATGGCTTAGACTTTCATGTAAGATTGTAAAACATAAATTAGGTTGCGAACTCCACTAGAAGATGCTTTTCAATAATTAGTGTCCCTACATAATGACATCAATTGTTAGATTCTAGATTTTGGATCTCTACTCACTTTGGATAATTTTTAAGATGCTTATAGCCCACATTGAAAATAAGGACCATTTTTTATTTCTATCCTCAAAATAAGGATAGCTCATACGAAAGTTCAATATACCATATTTTTATTATTCTTGTTTTTTAATGAGGTTATAAATATTTAAACTCTTTGTTGAGATTTTTATTTAATCATTTTTTTAATATCATTAATGCAAAATTATTTAAATTTTATCAAATATTAAAAAAAATAAAAATAAAAATACTAAAAAAAATTTATATTTAAAAGATTTTAAGTTAAAATAAATCTATATTGGTATATTTTATATATAGATTTGGTATCATGTAATTAATCATTAATAATATGTGTTGATAAAAAAAAACAATCAAGAATTATGCCAATTAAAGTTGTGTCAAATTTTTAATAAAGTAACAATTATTAATTATAAATAAAAATGAATTTTACAAGTGACATTTTGAGCTCTTAAATGAGACATACATATGTCCCTTGTTCAGGCATGATAAGTGGAGGGGATTTAAACTCAAAACTTCATCGAACATAACACTTCGTATCAGGACACTTGCCAATTGAGTTGTCCAAAAAGCTTTTATAATTATAATTATAATTTTTTATTTTTTTTAAGTAAAAAAGGGGAGGATCCTGTTATATTAAAAGTGCAAGATTACAGAGTCTTTTGGAGTGTTAGTTGTCCCGCCTAAAAAGGAAACTGGGACAACTAGTTGTCCCATGCCACTTGTTTTCACCCAAAAAGAACCAGGCCGCCATCTGTCTTTCCCGAAGGAAACCAGGATGTATGGCCACCATTAGTTTCAGACTGTTCCATAGCTTATTGTTGACATCATAATGATAGTCTAACTGAGTTAGAGCTCTAGTTCGAAACAAAAGAAAATTTCTAGCTATGAACATTCACTAAACTAGTTACCCGGTGTCCTCATCAACTTCGTCATTCTTTCCCCATTTGGTTGGAAGCACAAAGGGTTGTGCACACATAGGGCATTATTGGCTTGGAGATGTGTTGGAGTATGCAACATACATCATGTCGAGGCATTGGCTGACTTGTAGGGCCCTGTAGATTTGGTCATCCACCATGTTGCGCGTTTCAAAGATCAGTTCCAAGTGCTCCGAGTGGAGGAGTGGAGGCTGGTCTTGCCATTCTCCCTGAGCGGAGGAGAGGGGATTTGGCTTATGTACGCCGCTACCCTCCGTTTCTTCATTTACTCTATCATCTTGCTATCCTTGTTGCTCGTCCTGCTGAGCCACTTCCTCTGAAAATTCATCGCTTGCTGAATTTGCCTTTTCTTCTGTGTTGCTCGGGAATTATTCCTCGACATAGCAAGTTGTGTGTTCCCATGCTGGGTCACCTTCCTTGTGACTGTGCGTCATTCTTGGATCCTGAGGCTTGGCTTCGTCCACAAAACAAGTGGGGGGATCCCAATTATCTAGAACAGTGAAGAGGAGATGTGTTGGAGGAACCTAGATGGGTTCATCCAAAACAATCTCCTCCACACAAGCCATGGGAGGCATCCAAGGCTTCCTAGTTCTCTGAGTGCACGCCATAGCCAGCACTCTTTCAAACTTCTTCTGCCTCTTTTTGCGGGAGTCAAATGCATACCACGCAGCGCCTCTGCAAGGTCGTCCTCTTGCTCTCGGCATGTAGAGGAGCAGAGCTATAACCAAAATGCCAAATGGGTAAGTGTCTCTGCACCAACACTCTTAAGGTTTAGCCTTTGGCCGCTCAACTCCCAAATGCATTGCATAACCATTATAGCGGCTGATAAGGATGAAGGTGATTGTGATAGCCTTGGCCATTAAGGCTATGCCCTTAGTGCACTGGTCCTCTGTCCTCTTCACTCGCGTGAGAGGCCTCGTCCTCTGATTTTGGTTGCTCGGGCTCGCTCCCATCTTAATGATGAGGAGATGGGAGTTGGTGGCCAGTATTTATGGCCCTGCCCAGCTCGTCTCCCTGTGTCCTCCGTGTCCTCCCTGTTCTACGTGACACCTCATCCAAAAAATTCTAATTTTAATTTTAAATATTATTAATAATTTTTAATAAATATATTATTACTTTAATTTTAATTTTAAATATTATTAATAATTCCCAATAAATACAAAATACAAAATGTGATAAATGAAATTAGTATTTTTCACATGTTTACTCAACTTATCCGAAATCAATTTGATTTTTTTTAACTTAAATACATAATTTATTTCCCATATTCTATTATTTATTTATATATTTTTTTTTATTAACATATTTTTGTTACTTTTAGTTGGAACATATCGATTCATAATAAAACTTTTAAATTTTTTGTTATAGACATTTTATGTGTTGTGCATTTTTCTTATGGGAATATAATTTATATTTATTATTTACTTTATAAAGATTCATAATAAAACTCTTAGATTTTTTATGAGAAATTTTATACACAATTATTTTATGTGTTGTGCATTTTTCTTATGAGAATATAATTTATATTTATTATTTACTTTAAAACATTCATAATAAAACTAATGAAAATTTTAGATATTTATTTTTTAGCTATTAAGAAATTTTATACACAATTATTTGTTGTGCATTTAAGATGGAAGGAATTACTCTATGATGTATTTTTAATGATTAAAAGAGATGTGGGGTTCAAATTCTTTCCCCTCATATGATAGTGGGTTTGCAATATATTGATGCGATGAATTAAGGTTTATAATTCTCTATAGATCAATTAGAAGTAAATTGTATTCATCTTTTTTAAGAATATGTAAGTGTTTTGATAACATTGTGATTGATTTTATAGCATGTGAGGAATGTTCTCGGCTTGTGATTTTTACTATTCTTTTGTATAAGTTACTTTGTGAAACCAATAAAACAAATTAGTGTTTTATTTCCTTATGAAGAGGGGACCAAGAAACTCTTAATTATAATGGATAAAATTAGAAACGGAAATTGTAATTGCATTATCATTTATTTTTTATCTTTCAAAACCTTAGTAATTGTTAGGGTATTTTGCTATTCGAAAAACTCGAAGATAGATCATCATTAGGTCAAGCCAAAAAAGACTTAAGAAGCCTTTGAACTTGCTCAATCAACAATTGTGACCAATCCAATGCTTAAAAAAATAAAAAATCCATTGTTACGATGATACTAGAAGGGACAATGCACCTCTTATTGATTTCAAAGAAGTTCTTCTAGAATGGGAACACAAAACATGAATCGAATTCCTCAGATTAGGAAAGGGAGTTATTTAGGTTGTCTTCACTAGGCAAAGAAAAATAAATAATAATGATAAACTACTTCAAGAATGAACAATTTGGGGGTTGGTTGAATCGAAGTTAGGAGAAATATAAGGGGAAAGGAGAAAATTAGAGTAGATTGATGTTCAATTGAGACTTATTGTAGTGCCCTGTCTTATCAAATTACTATGACAAACAAAACTTATTATTTGAGGGAATTCGTTTGCAAATGACTCGGTTATTGACTCTTAATAATAATGAAACTTGATTTTAAATTATAATTTAGTAAATTTGAGAATTATGAATTCGTTAAATTAAATTCATGTGATACTGAGATAAATATTCCATGTGATGTTTTGAT
>ML780302.1:1292173-1307304 GCA_009831015.1 Picea engelmannii
CAGAGTTTTGAAGGAGTTGATGCAAATTAATCTACAATTGACACAAGGTTTCTACAACAATCCTTCGATTGATGGTAACCTTGTAATTTCATTTTGTATATATATGATATTAATTAGTTTATGTAACTGTGAAATGATATCAATTGATTTAGTTGTTATTAGAATTAATCAATCTCAAAAAAGAAATATAAGTAAAATATTGGTGTTATTTGTTATGATCAACTCAATGTCTTATTATCTGCCCATGGAAATCTCCCATTCAAAGTTGTAAATTTCAATGATATTTTTTTTCCAACAGGAAAATTTCTCAATTATAGTAATATATAATATGTTCTCATGACATGATTTACAATCCCAACAAAGGAGTCCACTGTCAAATGTATCTTTCAGCTACAGTGGTCTTTTGGCTAGCATAAAGTTGAAAGATTATAGGTAGAAACTATAGATATAGGCATTGTTATATATCGGAAGTTTACAAAAAGAGTATATTCCAAAGACTAGTTGTCATATAAGCTCAAAATAAAATCAAAAGCATGAGATATTTTCCTTCACTCAGGCTGGGAAGTCCACAGAAGTGTTGATGTTGTAGGACTTTATATAGTTTTAGAATGTATGGTGGGCCCTCATGACCATCGACCCAATGGTTGTATGTGATGATGCCAACTTTTTTCTGAACTGTTGCCTTTGATAGAAGATATGTTGTTTTGTTGTGCTCCCGATATATATGCTTGTATATGAGCTTCTTGAAAGTGGGTTGTAGTAGTTTGATTTTGTCCTTCCGAGGCATGAGAGAGATGGTTTGTAGCTTGCCCCTGTTGTTCAACCACTCAATAATAATTCTATAATCCCCAATAATTTGAAGGACTTTGATATTTAATCTGGATGCCAAGTGTAGTGTGTCCCAGGCACCCAATAATTCTACCCTGGTGTTGGTACCCAGGCCACAGTTGAAGGTCCATATGAAATATGAATATTTAGTGACTCTGATCAGGCCTCCTACTCCACTCTGTATGCCATTGGACTACACTGCTCCATCAAACCACCCCGTAGGTGTATCCTCTGTATCAAGTGTCCTCTTTTTTATCTAAATTGTCACTTTGCTTGGGTGTATGTATTTCCAGTTTTTGAGCATACCAAGTGTTTTATAGGCTACAAAACTTGTGGATGGGGTCCCATTTTCAAAGATTTTTTTGTTCCTATCCAACCATATGAACCAACAGACCATAGAAGGGAGATGTTTTAAGTTGTGCTCCCTTGTTGACCAATAATCATAGTAGGAAGGTAATGTAGTCCCTTCCCAAACAGAGTTTAAGTTTTGATCAAGTGTAATTTTGTCCCATACTTGTCAAGTGAAGGGGCACTTAATAAATAGATGCATCACTATAGCACAGTGGACATATGTTGGGTCCTACCCAACCCTTTCTTTGAAGATTATCCCAACTGTTTATTTTATTTTCTATCAAAATCCATGTGAACATCTTAATCTTGTGTGCAATGTTCCAGGACCATAAATTTTTCCTCCATCCACTAATATTTAATTGCCAGAGAATATTTTTAATGGATGCGTAGATTTTTTTTATAGTTAAGAGGCTTGATCTGTCGCCTCCTAACCACATCAGTTGATCATCGGTATCTTGAAGCTGTATGCCCGAGCGTGAAAGTTCCATGTAGTAATTATCCCAATTTACTGCGTGCTCTGCATAGAGGTCAAGCTCGGTGCTAGCAATCTAACCATCTGATAGAATCTTGGATCTGGTGCTTCCTGTTGCTTGAAAGATGTACTTGATATTTTTTGAATTTAGATGTGTGATCAACTGTGGAGGGAGATAAGAGGCGTGGTCCATACCTATAATGCAATCCCTACCAATGATAATTGAGTGTCCTGAGCTTGGCTTCCAACATAACCACTATGTTATCCATTTTGTCGACTTTACCAGGTTTCTCCATATCTGTGAGGCCTCCATGGTAGTATGAGTCGCAGTTCGAAGCCAAGTAGCTACTGATACATGGGGCAGATATTTGTCTTTTATAATAGAGTGACAAATGCCCGATTTTGTCAACACGCGCCATAGTGAGTTGGCCGCCAATGATTTGTTGAAATGGAAGATGTTTCTGATCCCCTATCCTCCCTTATTTTTTGGTTTGGCCAAGGATACCCAGTTGCAGAGGTGTTGATGAGAATGATCAGTGTTTCCCGGCTAGAGAAAATTATAGGTTAATTTCTATAGCTTATCAATAATTGTGGTTGGTATGGCTGCGAGGGCCATCCAATAAACTAGATGTCCTTCTAAGACAAATTTAAGGAGAGTGAACTGACCTCCTAAGGAGAAACATCTATTGAACCAATGTCAAATTTTTTTCTCCACTTTTTCTATGAGCTAGTTCCATTCTATGGTCTTATAGGAATAAACTTTAATAATATATCCAAGGTATTTAAAACCAACAGAAATATGAACAAAAATATATGGAAAGAATCCTTTCAGTTGTTCCAAAGCTTGTTTGTGAAAATTTGCATAGTGAAAATTTGATTTTGTCCAGTTAATCATCAAGCCCNCTTTAATAATATATCCAAGGTATTTAAAACCAACAGAAATATGAACAAAAATATATGGAAAGAATCCTTTCAGTTGTTCCAAAGCTTGTTTGTGAAAATTTGCATAGTGAAAATTTGATTTTGTCCAGTTAATCATCAAGCCCATAGCACTGCAGAAAGTATTCAAAATTTCTTTAATTTCCCTCCATTCATGTAGAGTTTCATTGGTAATGATAATAACATCATCGATGAATAGGAGGTGTAAAACCTTGATAATCCTGGACACTTTAATCCCAATAATCTTCCCTTCTTCTTGACCTTTTTTGAGAAGAAAACTTAATCCTTCCATGACTAGAATGAACAAGGGTGGTGAGAGGGGGCATCCCTACCTCAGTTCTCTGGCACTATGAAAGAATGTGGAAGAATCACCATTAACTAGAACAACAACATTTGCACTTAGCATGCAGCTCATGATCCACTTGATCGTGGATTGACTTAATCCTGATTGTGTCAATATCAATCTAATAAAGTCCCAGTCAATGCAAACGAATTCCTTTGTGAGGTCCAACTTTAGGATAAGTTCCTTTGAGTTTTTAGTTTTTATGATGTGCAAGCACTCTTGGGCAGTGCCAATGGCATCTAGAATCTAGAGACCCTTTAAGAACCCCAATTGTTCACCCGATAGTGTCCTCGAGAGAATGGGTTTTATCCTGGTAGCTATAATTTTTTAGATTAGTTTATAGCACAAATTACAGAGTGTGATTGGTATATAGTCGCCAAAGGTGGTAGGGTTATTTTTTTTAGGAATATGTGTCAAGAAAGTCGAGTTCAATGTACCAGTCACTTTTACACTGAGTCTAGTGTCTTCCACAACCTACAAGAGGTCTGGTCCAACTAAATCAAATAAATGTAGATAGAATTCTACAGTCTGGCCATCGGGGCCTTGGATTTTATCCTTAGAAAAAGATTTTAATGCATCCAAAACCTCATGTAGCAAACAAGGGATTTCTAAATGAATGGAATCATCTACTGTAACTGTTCCAGGATATAGTCTGGTCACTATGAATGGATCTTGTAAATTAACATGTGGCGTCGCCTCATAGAAATATTTAAAGAATCTTGTTGTTGCGGTCTTTAAGGCTTGTTGTCCACTGTGGAGAGTACCATCTTCATCTACTATCTCCCAAATGTGTTTTTTATTCCTACATGAGCTCACGAAATAGTGGAATAATTTAGTGTTAAGGTCACCACACTTTATCCAATTGGCTCTACTTCGTTTCCTCCAAAGTGCTTCTTCTGCGAGTAGGAATAGGTTCCTCTCAGATTCTAGACATTTCAAGTCTTGATACCTGTCCTTGTTGTCCCCAGCCTGTGTACCTACTTGTAGGAGAGTCTGTATCTCAAGCTCCAGATCTTGGAGTCTTCAGAGTTTTTGTTTTATGTGGGTAGTATCCCAAAGTTTGATGCGAGGTTTTAGAAATTTTAATTTCCAGACAAGTCGTTGCTAAATTCCTAGCTCAGTCAAGAATAAGGGATATTTCCAGACTTCATTGACAATTGTCTTGAAATATTCCTCAAGTAGCCAACACTAATTCAATTTAAAGGGGTATGCAATCTGAAGAGTAGGCGAGTCAAATTGCAAGTGAATCAGAGCATGATCCAAAAGATAGGGATATTCCACCTAGGATCTGATCCTTCCCTCGGAGGAGACAAGGTGTTCAAAGATAAGAAACTGGTCTAGTCGCTGATAAATGGATTCTGAACCCGCATGTCCATTGCGCCAAGTAGGGACCAAAATGTCCGGAGAAAAGTCAACCGGATTGTGTGCTTGAAACAATGATTTAAAGTAATCAGCCAGGGAGTCCAGTGTGGCAGAGGCCCCCCACACTTCCCACACAAATTTTGTTAAGTTCATATCTCCTGCTATAATTAAATTTTCATGATCAAGCAGGCCCCGAGTCTCCACCTTGTCCCAAAATAATTTTCTATCAATACATGGACCATATAAATTGAGAAAGTTGATCTGTTGGTTGCTCAACCGGCTGGTACCAATGATGGAGTCTGAGGCTATTGTTTCTTGAACCTCAAAAATATATGTAAAAGTAGCCTGTGAGTTCACATTCGGGGATTCCATCCTGGTAGAGAGTTCAAGCATGGTGTTCTCCAACTGTTCGTCTTCTGAGAAACTAGTGCAGAACTTTATCAGTTGTCTCATCTATCTGCAGAAAGTGCATCTAAAGGTTATTCCTAGATACTCTAGTTTCTGGCGATTAAGGTGACCTCTCCATTCTATGTTGATAGTTTCTAGCAGACCATCATGAATGTTGATTTCCACTAGTATCCTCGCCACTTTCTTGTCCAGTCTATCCAGTGACTTAGAGTCCACACCGATGAACCATCCAAGTGAATTCCTAATGGCCTCAAGTGATTTTTATTTCCAAAGGTATAGTGGCAGTTTAGGTAGGAGAACCCATAGATGGCGCAAACAGAAGTAATCCTGCGGAGGATCAAAAATCACATGCCATTGCTTCAACATAAGACTACCACCATCTAATGTCCAGAGTCGCTCCGGGATAATAGTGGAGTCCATAGGAGACTTGAACTGGAAGAAAAGACAACCTCGTGCAAGGTAAGTGAAATATGGGACATATCCTAGCAAAGGCCACCAAGATCTCTTCACCCACTCTGCCAGGTATGTGCTACATATATGCTTGTAGAAAAGCCTACCCACGAGGCTACAAAGAGATATAGAAGCTTAATCTTCCAAGCCGATATCGTCTCCAAGGACCATTTTATTTTTTTTCTTCTTCAAGCACCACAAACGAAGTGCATATTTCCTACCCCCTAAAGAACAAGCACCAGTCGTATGTTTAAACCCAGAGGTTCCAACAAGTCCCAGGGTGGACGAGGTATTTATCTCTCCTCACAGAGAAAAAGATAGATAAGGGTATGTCGAGGAGATTCCAAGCCATGTTTTAGGTAAAGGAACCCTGGAAGGTGCAGTCGAGAGTTTTTGTGAGTAGTTCCAAGTGGAGGGAAGACAAGGCTATTCTTCTGTCGAGAGGTTTCTTTGGTTAGTCTTGAGTTTTTCAGAGTTACGAATAGGATAGGTAGTAGTGACAAGTGAAGGAGTGGGGATGGTGGAGGAAATGGTAAATGAATATTGACGTGAGGTATGAACAGGGTAGTTAGCCATGACCAAAGATGTAGTGTGGATGGAGAATAATCTGGAGGTAGTAGGTAGACACGAGACCCCAAGTAATGGTTGTTTTAAATTTGCATGCCTGGTGAGCTCGTTCATCGAAGAGAAGAGACCCTCATTGTTCCAGAGGGCCTCGTCAGTAGCACCCATGAGTGTGTTGAATTCAACCTCCATCAGTGTGTGTCTCATGGAGAGTGGAGGGTCTACCAGCAGTGACCCACTCAAGAGTGTTCCAGAGTATAACAATAAGTCGGAGAGAATGCAGGTAAGAAGGACAGTGCAGTCTGCCCTGGAAAGTTCGAGAAGTGATGGTGCATTTAATCTGAGGTTAAGACATTGCAGAGTTCTCTGGGAAGAAGGGCCATGCTAAAAGGACTGTAGAGATGAAGTCTCCGCTATAGGTGGGAGAGGGTGAGGGCTCCACTATCCTTGTGAGGCAGTAAATGCATCTTTAGTGGAGTATGTAACAAAAGCGCCAGGTTGTAGGGCCCTCTAGGAAATTAGAATTCTAGTTCCTCCATTGTTGCATAGTTGCAGGTTTTGAATCCAGTCTCCTGCCCCACCGAGTTTTATGGAAAATACCCTGTAACTTTCATTTTCAGTGATAGCTATTTATACAGTTTAGTAAATGTACATAGTTATTTTTCCAAAGTTGTATTTCTCCTTACAATTTTTATACAAAATCTATTTTTCCAAAGGTGTGTTTCTTCTTACAGTTGTTATACAAAATTGTAACTACCCATTGTTAATTGTGTTATGGTTATTACATCATTAAGATTGAAATATATACAATACGTATTACCAAATTGGGTGTATTATAGTTATAATACATAGTAAAAAAATAAGTACCATTGTTTATTTAAAAAATATATATTGCACATAATCTTCTACACATCTCCTTTTACTCTTCACAAATTAATTTATTAAATTTTATTTCTTTCGAACATCTCCCTCATTCATTCATTCATTCATTCATATATATATATATATATATATATAGGGTTCCAATCTCTTCTTCAATTTGTATTATGCTCTGAATTGAACTATGTAATCTTCACAACCATTTGTGCTTGTAGATTATAATGGATATAGTAGACTACCTAGATGATAGCATACTCAATGTGTTATTCATAATTAAAACTTTGAGTTATTTAAATAGTATAAGGGTTGTTCCAGAATTACTACCTACACTAAAATTAATTAAATTTTATACTTAAATAAATTATAGTGTATTCAAATGCGTTGTTCATAATTAAAATTTGAATTATTTAGATAATATCTAAGTTGTACATAATTACTACCTATTTTGTTGTACACAATTTAAACTTTTTTATTTAAATAATATTTGTGGTGTTCCAATATTACTACTTGTAAGGCTTGCAGCACTAAGTCTAGGAGCGCACACTTGCACCACAGACTAAAATGGAGGAAATTAGGCAGGCAGGGTGCTTGATGCAAATGAGGAGATGGAAGTCTTCATATAGGGGAGAGTTGGGGTTCCTTGTGTGCACGACGTGCCAAGGGGCCACTCCACCCAAGATGTCTTGTGAAACAAGTCAAACGATAGACGATTTGATGAAGGGTTGAGGGAAAGACTTGGGCGCTCAACCAAAAAAGGAAAATTAACTAAGACATGGGGGGCACACTTAGGAAAGTCGAATCGACTCACCTAATGGGTAGGTGCACCCAAGACGAGGAGTCAGTTAAACAAATTGGTGGGTCGACCAAACGATAGAATGAAGCATTCGATGGGTCAGTTGGGCAAGCTGCCCAAACATGCCC
Organism: Picea engelmannii; assembly: GCA_009831015.1. NCBI lineage: Eukaryota > Viridiplantae > Streptophyta > Pinopsida > Pinales > Pinaceae > Picea > Picea engelmannii. Next base: position 1,299,691 of record ML780302.1, read on the forward strand.
ACATGAGGAGTCAACTCAACCTTACGAAGGGGCAGGACTTGGTGAACTAACAAGTTGTCTCACCCATGGAAAAAGAGAAATGACTGATGAGTGCCTATAAAGGAAAAAGGGCACATAACTAAGAAGGAAACTTGGTAGAGCTTGGAAGAAAAGGAGAGAAAGAGAGCTCTACAATTTTGAGGTAGATGAAGAGGTTGAGCTCCCTCAAGAAACCAATTCATTTCACGTGGGAGGACTTGTGTTGCCTTAAGGATGATTCGATGAACATAAATGGATGAGCTTCTTTTGGGCCAATATTGGGGAATTCTAGAAACACATGTTTGTTGGAGGCATTTGTGAGGAAAAACCGAAATCTGTGAAGTCTGTGGGAATGAAGACACAACAAGTATGTGATTGAGGGAACATCTTAGGTGTATCACAGGTGGTTGCGAAGACAGTTGCGAGAAATATTCTTAGTGAGGTGAGGCGAGTTGTTTGACTCCGTCGAAGTTGTAAACTAAGCTAGTAGTTCTAATATTTATCTGTTTCATAATAACAAAGACTTAGTTGTTGAGATATTCCAACCATTTTCCATGATTTTGTGGATTTTAGTAGATTTAGTGGTTCCTATAAATTAGTTTCTTATTGGAACAAATCACCCATTTATTGGATCCACATTAATGTAATCAGTTTAATAAATTGTGAAGTGTTGTTATAAATCCATGTATTCCCATAGAGGAAAGAGTGTGAGAGTGCAAGCGATAATCTTGGTTTGGTCGATGTAATATCTCCCTTGAACGATAAATAAACTGAATATCATTGTCCTAGGGATGTTTCCCTGTATAGGGTTTTACCACGTAAAAAATGCAATGTTATTTTTGTGTGATTGTTGATTTCTCTATTATGTAATTGTGTCATTTAAATCCTGTTAATTTATGCTTTCGTTGCACAAAAAGTGGTATCAGAGCAATTTTAGCAGGTGAGCCAAGCGAGTCGAGCAAATCTGAGTGTTGAAATTCGATCCCAGCAGATCTGAGTGTGGAAAGTCAATCCCAATGCTAGAAGTTGAGTTCTTTGCAAGGGGAACTATTTTTAAATCTCGACGCTCCCTATAGAGTGTGGCATGAGCGCCCCTCATTCCCACACTTCATAAATTCAATTTTTTCAGGTCCCAGATGCGCTTGTGTTTTTGCGTAAGGAGCATCCAAAAAGGGATGTGCCCTGTACAAGGTGAGAGGGGCGTCTAAATTCAAGAAGACATACTCTATGGATTGTAAGAGGGGCATCCAAACGCTTGGATAATAACTAAGGGGGAGCATCCTTAGGCTCAAATTCTTTATATGCTTGAATTGTTTTTTTTTGAGGTGAACTTTTATTTATGGAGGATGTTTCTTGTTTAATATATTTCTTAAAGGCTTTATGTGAGGTGGATGTCACTTTAAGGCTTTATGTGAGGTGGATGTAAAAAGGTTTTAAAGGATATATGTATTTAAAAAATATATGATTTAAAAGCTTGTTTTGGTTCTACCCTGAACCTAATTTATTATTTGAGAATCTATTTTTTGAATTAGAAGATCAATTCCTCCATATCAAAAGATTAGTTTATAAGTTGTGGTATTTGGGGCGATTTATGTAAATGGGGAAGGTTCATAGCTCAAATTTTGAAGTGGAAAATTTCAGTGGTAAAAACAACTTTGAGATTCGGAAGCTCAAGATGCGGGATCTGCTAATGCAATAAGGTTTGCAAAAGCACTGGCGGGCAAGACAAAGAAACCAGTAAGCATGAAGAATGAGGAATGGGAAGAACTAGATGCAAAATCACTCAGTACCATTCTTTTGTTTCTGGTAGATGAATTTTTGTTTAATATCGTAGGAGAGGATACAACAATGGGCTTATGGAGCAAGTTGGAAAGTCTATGTATGACAAAGTCCTTGACGAGCATAATTTTCTTGAAGAAGCAATTACATAGTTTGTGAATGAAAGAAGGTACGAGAGTTGTTGATAATTTAAATACCTTTAATACCCTTATAGTTCAATTGACTAGTATGGAAGTTAAATGCAAAGATGAAGACAAGGCTATTACACTATTGTTCTCATTGCCTGATTCTTGGGATAATCTAGTCACCTCTATTAGATTTAGCTTAACAAATTTTCAGATTATGACTTTTTTGTTGGAGCTTTGTTGTCTCGGGAGATGAGGAGAAAATCTAGTCAAGAAACCTCAACTTCAAAGGAAATGCTGGTCAGAGGTCGATCCAAAGAAAAACAAAAAAATCAGAGAATTTATTCACATTCTAAATCAAGGGGCAGAAAGGGTATATTAAAATGTTGGTACTGTGGCAAAACAGGGCATCTCAAGAAAGACTGTTGGAAAAGAAAAGAATCTGAGGAGAAATATACGAAAGAAGAAAATTTGGTTGCAACAAATCCAGGTACAACTGATGAAGTTTTATTTGTTTCTAGTAGCTTACAATATCAAGAAGAATGGTTGTTAGATTCGGGTGCCTCTTACCACATGTGCTCACATAGAAACTGGTTCATTTCTTACCAATATGTTGATGGGGGTGTAGTGTTTATGGGAAATGGTTTTCCTTGTAAAATTGTTGGGGTAGGAAGTATTAGAATCTGGATGTTCAGTGGTATTTTTAGAAAAATAATGGATGTTATATATGTACCTGAGCTTAAGTTAAATTTGATTTCATTAGGGGTTTTGGATTCCGGTGGATATAAGTATGAAAGTCAAGGTGGAGCATTCAAAGTGTCGAAAGGTAGTTTAGTAGTGATGAAGGAAACAAAGGTTGATAACCTTTATAAGCTCGAAGGTGGTATTGAAGTGGCATCTGCAGTAACAGATGTATCTTCTTGTTTATGGCAGAAGGAACAAGGTCATGTTGGAGTTACTTCACACACACCTAGGATTTATTTTTCCTAATTTTTTTCCTTGTTTATTAGTCATAATTAGTCATTATCTAGTCTCCTATATTTTAGGGGAGAATATTCTCTTCAGTTGACACTTCAATTTGACTAGTTGAGTTGAGTCTAGATGCTGCATTGGTTTTGTCACCATGCAACATTGGGAGAATCACCATGATAATGTGCACTTGCCTTGGGATAAACACCATATTGGCGCATTAACCTTTATTCCTTGATCCACTCCTCACTACACTATGTTCAGTCAGTTAACCGAATACTAGTTGACTAGTTAACTCAGCTAGGTGGCAGGTCATTCCCGTAACTGCCTGAGAGACTAGACTAGGTGGAATTTCACTCCCGTAACTGTTGGTGTGTGTCCAAAACACTCTAGACCACCACTATGGCACATTTTTTCTCCTCCAGTGCACAGTCATTGAGTTATACAAAGTATATCATGTGTAAATTATTCATTATTCATTACGATTAATGAGAATTATTCCATTCTTTCTCTCCTTCTTCTTCTTTCTCAATTTCTCTCTGTAAATGTGTGTAGTATTTTCTATATATATCTATTTTGTGTAGTTTCAACACATTTAATGGTATTAGAGCTGACAGACTACTAAGAAAAAACTACACCAAATGTTTTGCAGGTTCAAAAGATTGAAGATAACGGAAAGATGGATTTCCCAAAAGAATTCATTCTTACACCTTACAACTACTTTGCATGGAAAGATAAAATAGTCATACATCTCCAAACAAAAGGATTGTACAGGTTAACCTTGAATATAGACACAAAACTGACATCATCCATGGAAAAATCCAAGTACTTAAATCGAATGGATGAAGCATTCAGAACAATTTGCAGTCTTATTTCTCCCGATCTCCTTTTTCACATATCTTCTTGTAAGACTCCCAATGAATCCTAGATCACCTTGGAAGGGATCTTTGGAAAATAGGATGAGATGAGGGAACACATGTTGAAGGTGGAATTTCTCATGTTGGATCCAAAAATCTTCGACGATATCCAACATTTCTTTACAAAATTCAAGGATTTACTGTCGCAACTCAAAGCTTGTGGGGTTGATAAATCTAAGGAGGAGAAACAAATGGTTCTCACTATTATCTGCAAAACTGGTACTGAATTCTCTATGTTTGTTTCCACATTCCATTCAGTCAGATTCGCCTCCGGAGCCACCTGGAGGATGCCTTCTCTTGAGGACTTTATCAAATCCCCGACACAAGAGCAAATCGAGCTCATCAACATGGGAAAAATTAAAGGCCCAAAGGATCATTCATTTATTGTGCAAGATGGAAGCCATAAATATCATAAATATAAAGATAAAGGAAAAAGGAAATCTCGTGCAAATCTGAAGAAGGAAGGGTACTCAAAACCCTTCATTGATGCCTTTGGATCCAAAAGGGAAAAGGGGAGAAATGCACATACTGTCACAAAGGATTCCATCTAGAATCTGCATGAATGCAAAAAAAAATAGATCTAATGAATTAAATACTTCATCAAAACAACCTTGTAGATCACTTCCCCAAGGCTTCCAAGAAGAAGAAGCCATAAGATCAGAATCCCAAGAAAGGCAATTCTAGCCATGCCTTGATTGCCATCAAATCCTCTCTCGATGCTTGGATCGTAGATTCAGGAGCATCACATCACATGGCTTCCTCAAAGGCAATCTATTCTTCATTGGATGCATGCAAAGGTACTCCTATTTTTATGGGGGACAACTCTTCAGTCGAATTCACTGACAAAGGAAGGATTGAACTCACCAACGAAAGCTTCGAGAATGTGTTGCATGTTCCCAAACTTTCCGTCAACCTTATCTCCGTGTATCAGATGAAGAATTTCATCACCGGAAATAAATTCATATTCACACCAAATGCAGTGAAAATCTATGACATGCAAACCAACTCCATGGTTTCTACCGATGAGGTAAATCATCAATCTAGATTTTATAAATTTTCGGAATTTATTGAACCAGACTCTGTTTTACTACTTATCCATGTTGATGAAAGTAGTAGGATATGACATCAAAGGTTTGGACATTTGAATTTTAGATATATGCAACAAATTAGCAAGAAAATATTGGTTGATGGTCTACCAGACATCCATTTCTCCAAGGGAGTATGTGAGGGATGTGTTCTTGGAAAACACCCTCAAGAGAAATTCGACAAAGGAAAGTCTCAGAGATATTTCGTGCCTTTAGATATGATCCATAGTGACCTTATGGGTCCTTTTATGCATCCATCTATCAACAAAGAGAGGTTTGTTCTCATTTTTGTTGATGATTTCTCTCATTTTACATGGATTTACTTTCTCAGGCAAAAATCTAAGGTCTTTCAACACCTCAAAGATTTCAAAGCCCTGGTTGAGACACAGTCCGAAAAGAAAATCAAAGTCCTCTGAAATGATAATGGGGGAGAGTATGTCAATCATGAGATCCATAATATTTTCCATGAGGCAGGGATTCAGTTGCAGCAAACAGTTCCCTATACTCCGCAGCAAAACGAAATTACTGAGCGGAAAAATAGATCTCTAAAGGAGATGGCATCTTGCATGTTGCATGCAAAGTCACTACCATAGATACTATGGACCGAAGCACTTAATTGTGCAACATACATCCAAAATAGATCTTTGCATATATATGTCAAGGATAAGACCCCCTACGAGGCTTGGAGCGGCCTCAAACTGGAAGTAACCCACTTTCATATTTTCGGTTCACGTGCATGGGCCCAAATTCCCTCTAAAAAAAGGAAGGCACTTGATCCAAAGAGAACTGAGTGTATTTTTTTTGGATACCCCAACGTTGTGAAGGGATATAGAATTATTTATCTTTACTCGGATCAGCTCATCATTGAGTGAAGTGTCCAATTCAAGGAAAGTGTCTTGCATGTACCTCAGCAGCCGCATGCAGACACCTTCATTCTTCCACCTGTCCGAGATCATCGGCATGCACATGCTGACTCTTCTTCATATGACATTTCTTATTCATAGGATTCAGATGATTCAGATACAGAGTTAGAAAATTCAAATGTTGATTCAGAGCATCCAGATGCAGTTGTAGAGCCAAAGCAGAGGCCCAAGTGGGCACAAACTACTCTTCAAGATGCATGGGATCTCGTTGGTGATCCAACCGATACTAGGAGGAATCGATCTGATTTCGAGGAGCTTCCTATTTCACTTACTTCCACTAAACCATTTCCCTCCAGGAATCGTTTCTCAGTTCAGTATTCAAATCTGCAGTCTTATGGAGAGGCTGCTGGAAATCCCTTTTGGGAATCCGCATGCAGGAGGAGTACAACTCCCTCCTCGAGAACCAGACTTGGGATCTGGTTCCCCTTCCTTCTGGGAGGAAAATCGCCAGATGCAGATGGGTCTATAGGAACAAGAGCGCAACAGATGGACATATTAGTAGATACAAACCCAAGCTTGTTTCCAAAGGCTTTCAGCAAGTGCATGACATTGACTATGATGAGACCTTCGCTCCAGTTGCAAAGATGGATTCCACACGATTGACACTTGCCATTGCGACAACCAAGGGATGGGAAGTCCATCATATGGACATGGAGAATAAATTTCTTCATGGTGATATCTTTGAGGATATATATATGGAGAATCCCCAGGGATTTATGTAGGACTCGTCTTTGGTCTATCGACTGAAGAAGTCCCTTTATGGCCTCAAGCAAGATCCAAGGGAATGGTATGCCAAGATGGACTCCTACTTGTTGTCACATAACTTTGTACATTGTAAATTAGACCCGTATGTCTACATGCTCATTACGTATGATTCACTTCTACTCTTAGTTTTGTATGTTGATGATTTGTTGATCACAGGTTGCTCGACTTCAGCAATTGCTGCAGTCAAGAGGATTCTACATGACAGATTTTTTATGACAGACATGGGTGCGCTACACTTCTTCCTTGGACTCAAGATCAGTCAGGATGCATCAAGAATGAAACTGTCTCAGGCCAAGTATGCATGAGATCTCCTTGAGAGATTTCATATGACAGACTACAAGTCTGCTCCAAGCCCTTTCCTATCAGGAGTCAAACTTGAGGATGGAGGGGAGACTCCACTGGTTGACAACACATTGTACAGACAGCTAGTGGGGAGCTTGTTGTATCTCACACACTCCAGACTAGACCTCTCCTATGCAGTTGGTGCAGTTTCCATATTCATGCAGGAGCCGCATGAGATACATTAGAAGACTGCAAAGCATATCCTTCGATACGTACAGAGCACCATCACCTTTGGGATTCATTATGCAGCAGACTCTACATTATATCTCATCAGGTTCACTGATTCTAACTAGGCTGGTGATAGCACTGATTGCAAGTCCACATCTGGGTACTCACTCAGTCTTGGTTCTAGTCCTATCTATTAGTTGAGAAAGAAGCAATATTCAATTTCTCTATCTTCATTCGAGGCAGAGTATAGAGGGGTAGTTACTATAACCATTCAGGCTATGTGGCTACAAAATTTTCTCATTGAGTTGGGAATTCACTTTCATCAGTCGATTGTCATTTGGTGTGACAACTAGAGCACTCTGAAGTTCTGCAGAGATCTAGTACAGAGGCAACAGACTAAGCACATAGAGATCCACATTCACTACATCTGGGAATTAGTACACGAGGGGATCATCGGCCTACAATTTTTTCCTTCAGCAGAACAAACGACAAACGTCTTCACCAAGACCTTCAATGAGCAAAA
>ML780302.1:1307404-1317864 GCA_009831015.1 Picea engelmannii
CTCTTCTTCAATTTGTATTATGCTCTGAATTGAACTATGTAATCTTCACAACCATTTCTGCTTGTAGATTATAATGGATATAGTAGACTACCTAGATGATAGCATACTCAATGTGCTATTCATAATTAAAACTTTGAGTTATTTAAATAATATAAGGGTTGTTCCAGAATTACTACCTACACTAAAATTAATTAAATTTTATACTTAAATAAATTATAGTGTATTCAAATGCGTTGTTCATAATAAAAATTTGAATTATTTAGATAATATCTAAGTTGTACATAATTACTACCTATTTTGTTGTACACAATTTAAACTTTTTTATTTAAATAATATTTGTGGTGTTCCAATATTACTACTTGTAAGGCTTGCGGCACTAAGTCTAGGAGCACGCACTTGCACCACAGACTAAAATGGAGGAAATTAGGCAGGCAGGGTGCTTGATGCAAATGAGGAGATGGAAGTCTTCATATAGGGGAGAGTTGGGGTTCCTTGTGTGCACGACGTGCCAAGGGGCGACTCCACCCAAGATGTCTTGCGAAACAAGTCAAACGATAGACGATTTGATGAAGGGTTGAGGGAAAGACTTGGGCGCTCAACCAAAAAAGGAAAATCAGCTAAGACATGGGGGGCACACTTAGGAAAGTCGAATTGACTCACATAATGGGTAGGTGCACCCAAGACAAGGAGTCAGTTAAACAAATTGGTGGGTCAACCAAACGATAGAACGAAGCATTCGGTGGGTCAGTTGGGCAAGCTGCCCAAACATGCCCACATGAGGAGTCAACTCAACCTTACGAAGGGGCAGGACTTGGTGAACTAACAAGTTGTCTCACCCATGGAAAAAGAGAAACAACTGATGAGTGCCTATAAAGGAAAAAGGGCACAGAACCAAGAAGGCAACTTGGTAGAGCTTGGAAGACAAGGAGAGAAAGAGAGCTCTACAATTTTGAGGTAGATGAAGAGGTTGAGCTCCCTCAAGCAACCAATTCATTTCACGTGGGAGGACTTGTGTTGCCTTAAGGATGATTCGATGAACATAAATGGATGAGCTTCTTTTGAGACAATATTGGGGAATTCTAGAAACACAGGTTTGTTGGAGGCATTTGTGAGGAAAAACCGAAATCTGTGAAGTCTGTGGGAATGAAGACACAACAAGTATGTGATTGAGGGAACATCTTAGGTGTATCACAGGTGGTTGCGGAGACGGTTGTGAGAAATATTCTTGGTGAGGTGAGGCGAGTTGTTTGACTCCGTCGAAGTTGTAAACTAAGCTAGTAGTGCTCATGTTGTATCTGTTTCACAATAACAAAGACTTAGTTGTTGAGATATTCCAACCATTTTCCATGATTTTGTGGATTTTAGTAGATTTAGTGGTTCCTATAAATTAGTTTCTTGTTGGAACAAATCACCCATTTATTGGATCCACATTAATGTAATCAATTTAATAAATTGTGAAGTGTTGTTATAAATCCATGTATGCCCATAGAGGAAAGAGTGTGAGAGTGCAAGTGATAATCTTAGTTTGGTTGATGTAATATCTCCCTTGAACGATAAATAAACTGAATATCATTGTCCTAGGGATGTTTCCCTGTATAGAGTTTTACCACGTAAAAAATGCAATGTTATTTTTGTGTGATTGTTGATTTCTCTATTATGTAATTGTGTCATTTAAATCCTGTTAATTTATGCTTTCGTTGCACAAAAAGTGGTATCAGAGCAGTTTTAGCAGGTGAGCCAAGCGAGTCGAGCAGATCTGAGTGTTGAAATTCAATCCCAGCAGATCCGAGTGTGGAAAGTCAATCCCAGCGCTGGAAGTTGAGTTCTTTTCAAGGGGAACTATTTTTAAATCTCAACGCTCCCTATAGAGTGTGGCAGGAGCATCCCTCATTCCCACACTTCATAAATTCATTTTTTTCAGGTCCCAGACGTGCTTGTGTTTTTGCATAAGGAGCATCCAAAAAGGGATGTGCCCTGTACAAGGTGAGAGGGGCATCTAAATTCGAGAAGACATACTCTGTGGATTGTAAGAGGGGCATCCAAATGCTTGGATAATAACTAAGGGGGAGCATCCTTAGGCTCAAATTCTTTATATGCTTGAATTTATTTTTTTTGAGGTGAACTTTTATGAATGGAGGATGTTTCTTGTTTAATATATTTCTTAAAGGCTTTATGTGAGGTGGATGTCACTTTAAGGCTTTATGTGAGGTGGATGTAAAAAGGTTTTAAAGGATATATGTATTTAAAAAAGATATGATTTAAAAGCTTGTTTTGGTTCTACCCTGAACCTAATTTATTATTTGAGAATCTATTTTTTGAATTAGAAGATCAATTCCTCCATATCAAAAGATTAGTTTATAAGTTGTGGTATTTGGGGCGATTTATGCAAATGGGGAAGGTTCATAGCTCAAATTTTGAAGTGGAAAAGTTCAGTGGTAAAAACAAATTTGAGATTCGGAAGCTCAAGATGCGGGATCTGCTAATGCAATAAGGTTTGCAAAAGCACTGGCGGGCAAGACAAAGAAACCGGTAAGCATGAAGAATGAGGAATGGGAAGAACTGGATGCAAAATCACTCAGTACCATTCTTTTGTTTCTGGCAGATGAATTTTTGTTTAATATCGTAGGAGAGGATACAACAATGGGATTATGGAGCAAGTTGGAAAGTCTATGTATGACAAAGTCCTTGACGAGCATAATTTTCTTGAAGAAGCAATTACATAGTTTGTGAATGAAAGAAGGTACGAGAGTTGTTGATAATTTAAATACCTTTAATACCCTTATAGTTCAATTGACTAGTATGGAAGTTAAATGCAAAGATGAAGACAAGGCTATTACACTATTGTTCTCATTGCCTGATTCTTGGGATAATCTAGTCACCTCTATTAGATTTAGCTTAACAAATTTTCAGATTATGACTTTTTTGTTGGAGCTTTGTTGTCTCGGGAGATGAGGAGAAAATCTAGTCAAGAAACCTCAACTTCAAAGGAAATGCTGGTCAGAGGTCGATCCAAAGAAAAACAAAAAAATCAGAGAATTTATTCACATTCTAAATCAAGGGGCAGAAAGGGTATATTAAAATGTTGGTACTGTGGCAAAACAGGGCATCTCAAGAAAGACTGTTGGAAAAGAAAAGAATCTGAGGAGAAATATACGAAAGAAGAAAATTTGGTTGCAACAAATCCAGGTACAACTGATGAAGTTTTATTTGTTTCTAGTAGCTTACAATATCAAGAAGAATGGTTGTTAGATTCGGGTGCCTCTTACCACATGTGCTCACATAGAAACTGGTTCATTTCTTACCAATATGTTGATGGGGGTGTAGTGTTTATGGGAAATGGTTTTCCTTGTAAAATTGTTGGGGTAGGAAGTATTAGAATCTGGATGTTCAGTGGTATTTTTAGAAAAATAATGGATGTTATATATGTACCTGAGCTTAAGTTAAATTTGATTTCATTAGGGGTTTTGGATTCCGGTGGATATAAGTATGAAAGTCAAGGTGGAGCATTCAAAGTGTCGAAAGGTAGTTTAGTAGTGATGAAGGAAACAAAGGTTGATAACCTTTATAAGCTCGAAGGTGGTATTGAAGTGGCATCTGCAGTAACAGATGTATCTTCTTGTTTATGGCAGAAGGAACAAGGTCATGTTGGAGTTACTTCACACACACCTAGGATTTATTTTTCCTAATTTTTTTCCTTGTTTATTAGTCATAATTAGTCATTATCTAGTCTCCTATATTTTAGGGGAGAATATTCTCTTCAGTTGACACTTCAATTTGACTAGTTGAGTTGAGTCTAGATGCTGCATTGGTTTTGTCACCATGCAACATTGGGAGAATCACCATGATAATGTGCACTTGCCTTGGGATAAACACCATATTGGCGCATTAACCTTTATTCCTTGATCCACTCCTCACTACACTATGTTCAGTCAGTTAACCGAATACTAGTTGACTAGTTAACTCAGCTAGGTGGCAGGTCATTCCCGTAACTGCCTGAGAGACTAGACTAGGTGGAATTTCACTCCCGTAACTGTTGGTGTGTGTCCAAAACACTCTAGACCACCACTATGGCACATTTTTTCTCCTCCAGTGCACAGTCATTGAGTTATACAAAGTATATCATGTGTAAATTATTCATTATTCATTACGATTAATGAGAATTATTCCATTCTTTCTCTCCTTCTTCTTCTTTCTCAATTTCTCTCTGTAAATGTGTGTAGTATTTTCTATATATATCTATTTTGTGTAGTTTCAACACATTTAATGGTATTAGAGCTGACAGACTACTAAGAAAAAACTACACCAAATGTTTTGCAGGTTCAAAAGATTGAAGATAACGGAAAGATGGATTTCCCAAAAGAATTCATTCTTACACCTTACAACTACTTTGCATGGAAAGATAAAATAGTCATACATCTCCAAACAAAAGGATTGTACAGGTTAACCTTGAATATAGACACAAAACTGACATCATCCATGGAAAAATCCAAGTACTTAAATCGAATGGATGAAGCATTCAGAACAATTTGCAGTCTTATTTCTCCCGATCTCCTTTTTCACATATCTTCTTGTAAGACTCCCAATGAATCCTAGATCACCTTGGAAGGTATCTTTGGAAAATAGGATGAGATGAGGGAACACATGTTGAAGGTGGAATTTCTCATGTTGGATCCAAAAATATTCGACGATATCCAACATTTCTTTACAAAATTCAAGGATTTACTGTCGCAACTCAAAGCTTGTGGGGTTGATAAATCTAAGGAGGAGAAACAAATGGTTCTCACTATTATCTGCAAAACTGGTATTGAATTCTCTATGTTTGTTTCCACATTCCATTCAGTCAAATTCTCCTCCGGAGCCACCTGGAGGATGCCTTCTCTTGAGGACTTTATCAAATCCCAGACACAAGAGAAAACCAAGCTCATCAACATGGGAAAAATTAAAGGCCCAAAGGATCATTCATTTATTGTGCAAGATGGAAGCCATAAATATCATAAATATAAAGATAAAGGAAAAAGGAAAGCTCATGCAAATCTGAAGAAGGAAGGGTACTCAAAACCCTTCATTTATGCCTTTGGATCCAAAAGGGAAAAGGGGAGAAATGCACATACTGTCACAAAGGATTCCATCTAGAATCTGCATGCATGCAAAAACAAATAGATCTAATGACTTAAATAATTCATCAAAACAAACTTGTAGATCACTTCCCCAAGGCTTCCAAGAAGAAGAAGCCATAAGATCAGAATCCCAAGAAAGGCAATTCTAGCCATGCCTTGATTGCCATCAACTCCTCTCTCGATGCTTGGATCGTAGATTCAGGAGCATCACATCACATGGCTTCCTCAAAGGCAATCTATTCTTCATTGGATGCATGCATGCAAAGGTACTCCTATTTTGATGGGGGACAACTCTTCAGTCAAATTCACTGACAAAGGAAGGATTGAACCCACCAACGAAAGCTTCGAGAATGTGTTGCATGTTCCCAAACTTTCCGTCAACCTTATCTCCATGTATCAGATGAAGAATTTCATCACCGGAAATAAATTCATATTCACACCAAATGCAGTGAAAATATCTGACATGCAAACCAACTCCATGGTTTCTACCAATGAGGTAAATCATCAATCTAGATTTTATAAATTTTATGAATTTATTGAACCAGACTCTGTTTTACTACTTATCCATGTTGATGAAAGTAGTAGGATATGGCATCAAAGGTTTGGACATTTGAATTTTAGATATATGCAACAAATTAGCAAGCAAATATTGGTTGATGGTCTACCAGGAATCCATTTCTCCAAGGGAGTATGTGAGGGATGTGTTCTTGGAAAACACCCTCAAGAGAAATTCGACAAAGGAAAGTCTCAGAGAGCTTCCACGCCTTTAGATATGATCCATAGTGACCTTATGGGTCCTTTTACGCATCCATATATCAACAAAGAGAGGTTTTTTCTCATTTTTGTTGATGATTTCTCTCATTTTACATGGATTTACTTTCTCAGGCAAAAATCTAAGGTCTTTCAACACCTCAAAGATTTCAAAGCCCCGGTTGAGACACAGTCCGAAAAGAAAATCAAATTCCTCTGAACTAATAACGGAGGAGAGTATGTCAATCATAAGATCCATAATATTTTCCATGAGGCAAGGATTCAGTTGCAACAAACAGTTCCCTATACTCCACAACAAAATGAAGTTACTGAGCGGAAAAATAGATCTCTAAAGGAGATGGCATATTGCATGTTGCATGCAAAGTCACTACCATAGATACTATGGACCGAAGCACTTAATTGTGCAACATACATCCAAAATAGATCTTCTCATATATATGTCAAGGATAAGACCCCCTACGAGGCTTGGAGCGGCCTCAAACTGGAAGTAACCCACTTTCATATTTTTGGTTCACGTGCATGGGCCCAAATTCCCTCTAAAAAAAGGAAGGCACTTGATCCAAAGAGCATTGAGTGTATTTTTTTTGGATACCCTAATGTTGTGAAGGGATACAGAATTATTTATCTTTACTCGGATTGGCTCATCATTGAGTGAAGTGTCCAATTCAAGGAAAGTGTCTTGCATGTACCTCAGCAGCCGCATGCGGACACCTTCATTCTTCCACCTGTCTGAGATCATGGGCATGCACATGCCGACTCTTCTTCATATGATATTTATGATTCATAGGACTCAGATGATTCAGATACAGAGTCAAAAAATTTAGATGTTGATTCAGAGCATCCAGATGCAGTTGTAGAGCCAGAGCAAAGGCCCAAGTGGGCACAGACTACTCTTCAGGATGCATGGGATCTCGTTGGTGATCCAACCGATACTAGGAGGAATCAATCTGATTTCGAGGATCTTCCTGTTGCACTTACTGCCACTAAACCATTTCCCTCCAGGAATCATTTCTTGGTTCAGTATTCAAATCTGCAGTCTTATGGAGAGGCTGCTGGAAATCCCTTTTGGGAATCCGCATGCAGGAGGAGTACAACTCCCTCCTCGAGAACCAGAATTGGGATTTGGTTCCCCTTCCTTCTGGGAGGAAAATCGCCATATGCAGATGAGTCTATAGGAACAAGAGCGCAACAGATGGACATATTAGTAGATACAAAGCCAAGCTTGTTTCCAAAGGCTTTCAGCAAGTGCATGACATTGACTATGATGAGACCTTCGCTCCAGTTGCAAAGATGGATTCCATATGATTGACACTTTCCATTGTGACAACCAAGGGATGGGAAGTCCATCATATGGACATGGAGAATAAATTTCTTCACGGTGATATCTTTGAGGATATATATATGGAGAATCCCCAGGGATTTATGTAGGACTCATCTTTGGTCTATCGACTGAAGAAGTCCCTTTATGGCCTCAAGCAAGATCCAAGGGAATGGTATGCCAAGATGGACTCCTACTTGTTGTCACATAACTTTGTACATTGTAAATCAGACCCGTATGTCTACATGCTCATTACGGATGATTCACTTCTACTCTTAGTTCTGTATGTTGATGATTTGTTGATCACCAGTTGCTCGACTTCAGAAATTGCTGCAGTCGAGAGGATTATACATGACAGGTTTTTAATGACAGACATGGGTGCGCTACACTTCTTCCTTGGACTCAAGATCAGTCAGGATGCATCAAGAATGAAACTGTCTTAGGCCAAGTATGCATGAGATCTCCTTGAGAGATTTCATATGACAGACTACAACTCTGCTCCAAGTCCTTTCCTATCAGGATTCAAACTTGAGGATGGAGGGGAGACTCCACTGGTTGACAACACATTGTACAGACAACTAGTGGGGAGCTTGTTGTATCTCACACACTCCAGACTAGACCTCTCCTATGCAGTTGGTGCAGTTTCCAGATTCATGTAGGAGTCGCATGAGATACATTGGAAGACTGCAAAGCATATCCTTCGATACGTACAGAGCACCATCACCTTTGGGATTCATTATGCAGCAGACTCTACATTATATCTCGTCGGGTTCACTGATTCTAACTAGGCTGGTGATAGCACTGATCGCAAGTCCACATCTGGGTACTCACTCAGTATTGGTTCTAGTCCTATCTATTGGTCGAGAAAGAATCAAGCTTCAATTTCTCTATCTTCAGTCAAGGCAGAGTATAGAGGGGTAGTTACCATAACCATTCAGGCTATGTGGCTACAAAATTTTCTCATTGAGTTGGGAATTCACTTTCATCGGTCGATCGTCGTCTGGTGTGACAACTAGAGCACTCTGAAGTTATGTAGAGATCCAGTACAGAGGCAACAGACTAAGCACATAGAGATCCACATTCACTACATCTGGGAATTAGTACACAAGGGGATCATTGGCCTACAATTTTTTCCTTCAGCAGAACAAACGACAAACGTCTTCACCAAGACCTTCAATGAGCAAAAGTTCCATTCTCTGCGAAGTCGTCTTGGACTGAAGGACGCAGTTGCCTAGAAATTGTATTTCTTCTTTTTACATATATTGTACCTTGAGGGGGGGGGGGATTCCCATGAGGTTTTTCCTCTTTCCTCACTTTATTTTTAGCGTATATTTTGTATTTGGGTACTTAACATGGCCTCGTTGTTGGGACCCATTCTTTATTTTCACCATAGTGATGTTCACGGGGAGTGTTGAAGTTAATTCACACACACCTAGGATTTCTTTTTCCTAAGGTTTTTCCTTGTTTATTAGTCATAATTAGTCATTATCCAGTCTCCTATATTTTAGGGGAGAATATTCGTCCTGGATAATATTCTCTTTAGTTGACACTTCAGTTTGACTAGTTGAGTTGAGACTAGATGCTACATTGGTTTTGTCACCATGCAACATTGGGATCATCACCATGATAATGCACACTTTCCTTGGGATCATCACCAAATTCGCACATTACCCTTGATTCCTTGATCCACCCCTCACTACACTTTGTTTTGTCAGTTAACTGAAGACTGGTTGACTAGTTAACTCAGCTAGGTGGTAGTTCACTCCCGTAACTACCAGAGAGACTAGACTAGGTGGAATTTCACTCTCGTAACTATTGGTGTGTGTCCATATCACTCTATACCACCACTATGGAGCATTGGTTCTCCTCCAGTGCACATTCATTGAAATATACAGAGTATATCATGTGTAAATTATTCATTATTCATTACGGTTAATGAGAATTATTCCATTCTTTCTCTCCTTCTTCTTCTTTCTCAATTTCTCTCTGCAAATGTGTGTAGTATTTTCTACCTAGATCTATTCTGTGTAGGTTCAACACATTTACAATATGATCAAGAAACAATTGCATGTACTGGTAAGTTTTAAATCACTTCCATACTTAGAATATGTGTTTTTGAATTCATGTTTGTTTTATATTTTTGTTAGTTATGATGATGGAGATAAGGGATGTAATGTGTGTGATCCTACTACCCACAAGATCGTCATTAACATAAATATAGTGTGTATGGAACAACCATAAGGGTTATTTCAAGATCGCAACGGTAGATTTGTTTGCATGCTAGAGAATTCATTGTATGGCCTAATGTTACCCATGCAATTGTACAAGAGTTTTGAATCCTTCATGGTGAGCCAAAAATTTTCAAGGGGTAAGCATGAATATATTTTTAATAGTACATTCACTATCCTGATGTTATTTTCCGATGATAGCTCATTCCAAGCCAAATCATGGTTGATATCAGTGAGATAAAGGCCCATTTGGACATGACATTTCAGATGAAGGATCAAGCAGTAGTAAAACATATTTTGGGAACAGATGTACACAAAGATGGTAATAATGGTAAGTTGTGGTTGCATTTCAAAATGAACATTGTGAAACCAATTAATATCCCTATTTCTTTACATTATAAGTTTTCTTCAAGATTGAGTATTTTTTATAAAGAAGAAAAAGTTATGTCTCATGTCAGTTCAGTACGAGGTCTGTTGGATGTGATTAAATGGTTAATACCATATATTTCACATTCATTTGATGTCGTCAATGACATGGAAAATTCAGGTGGACCAGTTATGAACACAATATATAATAATAAATATAAATACATTATAATAGTTAATGAATAATTAATGAAGAGACACCTTCCCTATGAAAGGTCACGTCTCTTCATGGAAGGGCACCCTTGCATGGGTATATAAGGCCCTCATTCTTATTGTATCTCATCTTATCATCTCATATTCATATACATTATTATTTAATATATTAACCTTTATGGATTATAACCTATTGTACTACCTACATTGTGTATTTACCTGGTGAACCGGCTTGGTTCACCACAATGGTATCAAAGCTTTGTCTCAATCCGGCTTTTGGCCACAAATAGAGTTTTTCTAAATTTTTTGGTCCTTGACCATAATTGGCCCTTGGCCCTTGAAGTCTAAAATTTCCACTCCATAATACAATATTGAGGAAAAATAAACTATTACTCAAAAATTGAAAAAAAAAAGTAAAACATTAAAAATAAATAAAGAGATTCATTC
>ML780302.1:1327849-1351977 GCA_009831015.1 Picea engelmannii
CATTTTAGCCAAATGTTTGACTTTCTTTTGCCTCTTGGTGGCTAGGACCATGCTTGATATGTTGTTTATTGTTTAAGTTTTATCATTTATAAGACTGGTAGCTTATAACACATGCCTCTACTATTACCGGTTGGCTGAACTGGTTTCCCCTTGGGGAAATTCAGTTATTACAGTCTAGACTTATGGATGACTTTTGTAACTCTGGTTTTTGAAGGATTTTTATACAACTCTTACTTACAAAAAAAAAACAAAAAGAGTCAAAAGTTTCAATTAAAAAAAAAGGTTGTTTTAAAAGTTCACAATTTCTGTGAGTTAAGGAAGGAGTATAACTAAAATATTTCTTTTGGAAAGCATGAAGGTAATATTAAATTATTTTTCATTAATTACCAAGGAAAAAAAAATTAAGTGAATATATAATTACTTTTGGTAAAGTATAAGAAAATATTCAAAGTTTTTATACTCTATATATATAAAAAGAAGAATTATCAAGGATTATTTTCTTAAAAGAGTATAAAGGAATATTAGAGGAAGATATCTATTAAGTCAAGAACATTAAGTCTTATTATTATTAAAGGTTATTATAATAATTATAAGATCAATTAAAAAAATGGAATTTAAGGAAGGAATATTTTCTGGTAAAAATCATCAAGCAAGATGCATCGGATTATTAACATTTAGAGGAAATATTCAAGAAAAAGAAGTTAGCGCCCACATTTTCCAAGATAAGAAGAAAAACCACATAAGTATGGATTTGGCAAATCAACTAATAATTCCAAGGACAAGTGTAATCGAAACAAAAGACTTTCTTGGCAATAAATATGTCATCAAGGACTTATTGTTGACACTCAAAGATTATAAACTCGTATCGAATTTTGAGGTTACAACTATATATGAAAAATAGATTGATATAATCCTTGGATCGACTTGTTTAGAGACGTTGGGTAGCTTAATATTAAACCTTGAGAAAAAAAATTTAAGGTTTTCCTACAAGAAGAAAAAAATAAAATTACATGACGTCTTAAGGAAGTCAGATTCAATATCTACGTCAACATATCTTGATCAGATCTCCAAAATACTTCTTTCGCATAAACAAAAATCAATATTTGAGATCCAAAAGGAGTGTGACAAAATAGTCATAGACAAAGATGCATAAATTTTTCTCCTAAAAATCCATAATCAAAGTTTACTCACCCAGATTAAGAAGATAAAGAGTCATAAGAAGACGATAGAGGACAAGTTAGAACAACTTATCAATAAGGAATCATTGGTAGATAAAGAGACAATGACTGAACCTATGGAACTACATAAGTCTTCAAATGGAAAAAACTTGATGGTGGATAAAGCAATTAATACAGACCCAGTCAACCTTACAACTCAAAAGGATTTAGTTGATGTAAAGAGGTCTTCACATGTCGAAGTAGAAACAATTCAGGGCTATGAACAAGACTCAATTCCAAGCGTTAATCAAGAAGAAGCTACAAGTACATGAAGTAAATATCACGTTGCAAGGATGTATTATAGACATCCTAATAAAAAAAATAGATACTTCAACCAATCAATGTATCCATAGAAACAAATGACAAATATGTCAAAAATTATTACCACCATTACAAATGATGCTCAAGGTAGAAGTTATCAGAGGAGTCAAAATACATCAAATTGTCTACGAGAACCCTATAAAATCCCCATTGTGCAGAAGATTGATTTAAGGTGGGCATACTCCCTTACAATTCGACGGTTCTATGCAACGCTTAGAATAACCTATTGTTTCAAGTCCTCAACAATCACTAATTCGGGAATAAAGAATAATGAGACGATATTACAAGCCAAAGCAAGAGATAAGTCTTCCATAAGTATGCTTTGAGGACAAAGCATTTTTAAGGGGAAGGCATGTTATGAACAAAATATATAATAATAAATATAAATACATTATAATAGTTAATGCATAATTAATGAAGAGACACCTTCCCAATGAAAGCTCACGTCTCTTCATGGAAGGGAACCCCTGCATGGGTATATAAGGCCCTCATTCTTATTGTATCTCATCTTATATATTCATATTTTACACATTTATACATTATTCCTACATGGATTATTGTGTTATATTCCAAGTATTTTGGATAACTCTTGTGTGAGCGAACTTTATTCGTCTCATAGCAGTGAAATGGGTGCTTCATATTTTTAGAGGCACAAGTGTCACTTGTAATGGTTATAGTGAGTTAATTTGTGCTAATTGTAATTCATATTTTGTAGGTATTTTGGATAGAAGGATATCTACCTTAACATATGTCTCAAAGCTTTGTCTTGGAAGACATGTTGGAGGTGGAGTGATCCCAGAGAAAATCCATATTCTAGCAAATTGTACAGATGTGTTCACGAAACCAGTGTTATTAGAGACGTTGCAGTGGTGCTTGGATTCTCCTGGCTTGTAGCATAGGTGATGAACAAAATTGGACAATGTTATTCAGGTAAAATGTTGTCAAGGTGGGTATTGTTGAGATATGCCAACCATTTTCCATGATTTTGTGGATTTTAGTAGATTTAGTGGTTCCTATAAATTAGTTTTTTGTTAGAACAAATCACCTTTTTTTTGGATCCACATTAATGTAATCAGTTTAATAAATTATGAAGTGTTGTTATAAATCCATGTACGTCCATAGAGGCAAGAGTGTGAGAGTGCAAGTGATAAGTATGGTTTGGATTATGTAATATCTCCCTTGAACGATAAATAAACCGAATATCATTGTCCTATGGATGTTTCCCTGTATAGGGTTTTACCACATAAAAAACACAATGTTATTTTTGTGTGATTGTTGATTGCTCTGTTATGTAATTGTGCCATTTAAATGTTGTTAATCTATGCTTCCATTGCACAACATTAGTCGGGTGTTAGGCACAATTTGTATCGTCTACACTATATCTACGTTTCTTTTGTCTATTTCGTTGTTGTTCTCTTGGCTTCTCATATTCATGGATGTATGCTTAAATATGACTAAGTGTTAAAGTTGTTAACAAATGTCTAAGTATACAAGAGTTGCACTAGTGTAGGAGTGTGACTCGTCAGTAGCCTAGAATAAAGTATGGGTATGCTCTAGGTGAAGAAGTGTAGTTTGAACAAAGTATCCTTGATGTTTCCAAGCAACCAAGTGAGAAATGTCAAGGTGCAACATGCTCTCAAGAGGTGCAAGATCGCAAGATTCGGCTAGGCACACTATGGGGATGTGACATATGGTAACAGAGCAGTTTGGTGCTCTTCACCACTCTTGTAGTCAGAATAGTTGTGGTGGGGAGAAATTGTTGAGAAGGTTGTTTGTTGCAAAGTCAATTTGATGGAAACATTCAAAGACTTGTTTAACAGTTCGGTGCAATGAACTGGTTCATCATAGACTTTGCATAATACTTACAACATAGGTTTAGCTGACGGTGCGGTGAAGAGGTTGGTCTGGGTGAAAACCTTGTATACACCAAGAGTAGAGTTTTTTTTGAGACGAAGAACTTGGACAAGGTGGGTAATTTCAGAACTTGTCACAGACTTGATCACAAAGATAGTTTGAGTATAGAATCAATTAGTTTGATGTGTGACGGAATTTAGTGTCGTACTTGTTGTGCACACCTTAAGAGACTAGGTGTAGATTTCGTTGGGAGAACCGAGCATTTGCACAAGGCATATGAACGCAGGATTTGTTGCACAACTTGTCGTATATCTAACTACATAAGTGATTGGAGAAACGAAACGTAGAGGGTGATTGCGGAAGTGATTGTAAAGGGGAGCAATCTTGGGTTGCAGCAAGGTGAAGCACTTGGGTGTGTTAAATGAATTGGGGTGACCTAGAGTAGTTTCGCAACATTCAGTTGGTTGGGCATGTTTCCATCATGACATCTTCATGTCATGCATTGCCAAGAAAAGTAGTTGAGTTGACCTAGGTTGTTTTGAGTGGGTTGATTGCAGCCTTCAGATGAGGTGACTCTTCGCAGAGTTACAAAAATTAGTTAGTATTAGTATGAATTTACAATCGGGCAATGGATGCATGGTGGCTTGAAGCAAAAACATTGAAGGCGTGGAGATGGAAAGAACATGGTTGCAGCAAAGGATGTCATTGGAAAGGTATGGTTGGTTTTGAGTTCTTTCATTTCGTAAGTGTTGCGGTGATTTCTTTGAAGGGAAGTCAAATGGCTTGGTGCTTCAATCACATTATGTTTCTATGGTGAAAACCAATAGACTTGAGGGTGATTCAAGTGGGGAAGATTCAAAGAAGACTTATAGTCATTTGGGACACCTTGGTTGGGTGAGTGTGCAGGGAGATCGTAGGTCGACCTACTTGGATGAGTCCTATGGTGGACTTAGGAAGATTTGGATTAAGTTATAGAGGTGGCTTGAGGAAGCTGATTAACTCTTTGATGTGGTGCGTTGGATTGGTTGTTGCGGTGAAGTGGGAAATGAAGTTTGTTCATGCCAACTTAAGAGGATGGACGAGGAACCTTGGTGTTTGGTGCCTTATCTAGATTCATTGAGTCATGAAATGACTTGACAGTCATGATGACAGTGCTAGAGTTTGGATGCTTGCAAGAGGTGAAAGGAATTTTCATTCTAGGACACGGATGGAGTCATCAAAGAAGTCGGTCGAGAATTGTTGGAAATCAACTTGAATGGGAAGAATGCATACCAACTGACTTGGGTGTTTTTCACTCACCTTTGGTATGGGACATTGGATGAGGTAGAGGACACCTTGGTGACTTGTGGATGATTGTGTGATACCTCAAAGATATGAAGGGAGGCATTGGTTGAGGTTGGTAGAGTATTGATGCGAACGTGCCTAAGGCATGGAAGTTCTTTGAGGTGACTCATTATACTTAGAGCACTTTGGATAGTTTGTTTGGGACATTTTGGGAGTGAGGGTGTGTTGGCCACACTCATCGTAGATTTTGAGTTTTGGAAAGGTGACTTGATGAAGGGAGGCGATTTGAGGACTTGCCTTCGTTTGAAGGATTGTGCGGACATGCAGATTACAACATGAAGAGAGTACTTGGACATGGGTGTTTCTCTTACTTTGGGGAAGCATGGTTAAGGGTGAATACTAACCATTCTAAGGCATAGATAAGTAGATGCAACAACATGGCTAGGTGACAAAGTAGTGAGGCAAAGGAAATTTGGACATGGAGTTCTTAGTGTAGAAGATTGGCTAACTGTTACATGAGGTGGACAATGGAGTCAAGTTGCCACAAATGACTTTGTTTTCGGGTGACTTCATAGTGAAACAAGGTGAGGGGAGACCTTGCCTTGATCTGAGGATTGTGTGGATGGAACAAATTGTGGAAGGAAGTGATCAATTTGTGCATGAGGGCATGTAGGCTCAAGGAGCATGGAGGTTGGACCGACCATTCAACTAGTTCACAACTTGGGTGAGGAAAATAACATGACAAGGGGGTCAATAGTACAGACACACCAGTAAGTTTTAATTGCAACACTTAGACATTGTGGAGGATCTCCTTGACAAAGATCAAAGGACGGAAGTAGTAATGAGAAAAGGATGGAAACTTACCTTGGTATTTGGATTTGGACAGAGTGACGGAGACATGACATAAAAGACTTAGTTGCAGCGAAGGCACAAGTTCAGGCAGAGACTTAGAGATCACAGATTTTGTGGATGTTGTTGAAGATGACAATGACTTGAGGTGGGGGAGGATGTAATGTTTGTGATGCCAAGACAGGGAATGTGCACTTCTACCACAAACCGAAACAGAGGAAATTGGGCAAGCAAGGCACTCAATGCGAATGATGAGATATAAGTCTTCATATAGGGGAGAGTTGGGGTTCCTTGGGAACGCGATGTGCCAAGGGGAGACTCCACCAAATATTCCTTGCAACACAATTCAAATGACAGATGGTTTGATGAAGGGTTGAGGAAAAGACTTGGGTGCTCGATCAATGAAGGAACATTAGCTAATGCATGGCGGGTGCACTTAGGCAAGTCAGATCGACTCACCTAAGGGGAACATGCACCAAAAACAATGAGTTAGTTAGACATATTAGTGGGTAGCCAGATGATGGAATGAAGTGTTTAGTGGGTTGGTTGTACAAGCTGCCCAAACACACCTACATGAGGAGTCGACCCAATGTTGTGAAGGGGCGTGACTTGGTGAACCGATGGGTCGGCTCACCCATGGGAAAATAGATGTGACAGATGGGCACCTATAGAGGCACAAGGGTGCACAAACAAGAAGGAAAATTAGTAGAACTTGAAAGAAAAGGAGAACAAGAGAGCTTTGTGATTCTGAGGTAGATGAACAGGGAGAGCTCCCTCAAGGAAGCAAGTCACTCCACGCAGGAGGACTTGTGCTACCTTGAGGAGGATTCAATGGATACAGTTGGGAAAGCTTATTTTGGGCCAATTTTGGGGAAGTCTGGAAAGGTAGGTATGTTATAGGCATGTGTGAGGCACAATTGAAATATGTGAAGTCTGTGGGAATGAAGAGATAGTAGGTCTACAGTTGAGGGAACATTTGAGGTGCACTGCAGGTGGTTGCGAAGATGGTTGCAAAAGAGAGTCTTGGTGACGAATCTATGTATGACTATCTTGGTTAGGTGAGGCATGTCGTTTGACTCCGTCAAAATTGTAAACCAAGACAATAGTTCTCTTGTTGTAACTGTTTTGAAATAACAAATACTTAGTCGGGTGTTAGGCATGATTTGTGCCACATGTACTATATCTATGTTTCTCTTGCATGTTTTTTTATTTTTCTCTTGGGTTCTCATGTTCATGGATGTATGCTTAAATATGATTAAGTGTTAAAGTTGTTAACAATTGTCTAAGTATACAAGAGTTTCACTAGAGTAGGAGTGTGACTCGTCGATAGTCTAGAACAGAGTATGGGTATGCTCTAGGTGAAGACGCGTAGTTCGGACAGAGTATCCTTGGTGTTTCCAAGAAACCAAGTGAGAAACGACACGGTGTTGCATACCCTCAAGAGATGCACAATCGCAAGATTCGACTAAACACACTGTGGAGATGTGGCATTACTTACAATGAAATCAATTAAATTTATACACATACATTACATTACATGTGTAAACTTACTTTTATATATATAAGTTATCGAAGAGTTTTAAAGTTATTTCCATTCATATTGTTAAAGTAATATAATTAGCTCATCATTATAATGATTAACAACAATATAATATGTATTAGGCAACATCAATGTAATGTATATTATATTTTTGTGTTAAAATTAAATTATGAAACTTCACTTAAATTTAAGTTATTTGGTCAAGAATATATAATAATAATAATAAATTAATTTTAAAGTCATAACCAAATCAAACACTAAATTTTAATTTAATTAATTCTCATATATAATTAATATATAAATAATCTCATTTTACTATGTTCAAGAATGTATAATAATAATAAAAAATTAATTTTAAAATCATAACCAAATTAAACACCAAATTTTAATTTAATTAATTGTCATATATAACTAATACGTAAATAATCTCATTTTACTATATATTTACCATTAATTCTAACATAATTCAAATTTTGTAAGTGCTTCTACCTTACAGAGTATACAGTCTATACAGCCTGAGTGGGCCTAATGGTTAAGAACATGTGTTTCCTCTTAAGAGATTACAGGTTCAAATCCAAAGGGGGTAGGGTATGTATACCTTCGTAGACTTTATCAATCATATTGTTGAACGAAGAGGGATCCCTTGTCCCACAAACAAGGAGATCTCATACACCAATTTAATGTATTAACTTGACCGTGACCTTAAAAATAAATTATTATTATTATTATTGTTGTAATAATAACAAGACACATATATAGTATATGTACTTAATATATTAAATATATAATTTAAAAGTTGAGGGAAAGTACTATTATTCATCTTTGTAATTATTAACAATGATAATAAGTTAGATCTACGAATGATTTGAACATGTTTATAATTGTTACATTCTAAGTTTACTTTTGTTTAAATAGAATATAAATATAAGCATTACTTTTGTTTAAATAGAATATAAATATAAGCATTGGTTAATATTAATCCCCATATTATATACCTTTTGAATTTTGGTTCTAAAGTGACCTACCATTTTCACTTACTAAGAAAAGTAAGGTAAATAAAACATTAAATTAAAATTGAATATTAGTCCAATGTAGTGGAATGATTATAAGAGACCAAACCAATTTTGTTTATATATATATTTAATATTATCAAGATTAAAGTTGTATAAATTCCTTGACATGTCTTTTAAGATTTGGTTTGTTCTTTTTGTTTGTTTGTTCATTAGTCTTGAGATGATATGTAATACTCAACTTTAATTGTGTTCCCAAAGCGTGAAAACGTGTTCAGAGTTTTCTTGCAAATAGTGTTCCTCTCTCTAAAATTATCTTTTTAGGCACAATATGCAGCCTTATTATCTCATTAATAAATATTCTTGCAATATCAAGGGCTTGATATGTGGTTCATATTGGAATAAAATGCACATTTTTTTTACTTAAAAAAAGTAAGTCAGGTTTCCTAGCCGTCAATGGTAATCCAACTATAAATTCCATTGAAATTATTTCTTATTTAGATTATGGTATTGCATGTGGTTGTAATAATTTTGCTGGATTCCTATGATCAACTTTCACTTGCTAACATTCAAGACACTTCGCTACAAAATTCACTATATTTTTCTTCATCCATTTCCATAAAAATAAAGGTTTTAAATTTACTTTCATTTTCTGACTCCTAGATGAGCCATGCATATTTAATTTCTCTATGAGCCTCCCTTAATATTAACTTGGGAATTTCTTTATTTGGCGGTATGTATATCCTTCCATTAAATCATAACAATCCATCATTGTCCAAAGTGTATCCTTCATACTTTGGAATTTGCATAACTTCATTCTCAATATCATATTTTACTTCTTTATACCATTTGTGCTCAAATTGTAAAATCAAAATATATTCTCTTAAAATTGATTTTAAAGGTATAATTGAGAAAATATGTGGTCTATGACTTAAATCATCCGCAAATCTATTTAATGTGTTTTTGATATTTAATGTGTTTTTGATATAAGTTATATCAAAATCATATTCACTTAACAATTTTAACCATCTTCTTTGTTTAGCATTCAAGCTACTTTGAGTAAAATGTGTTGTAATCCATGATGGTCTATCTTTAATTCGAATTTTCTTCTCACCGGATAGTGTTTCCATATTCTCAATGCATGTACTATCTTCAAATGTTTTAAATTGTGTGTTGCATAATTCTCTTCATGGGGTCATAGTTTCCTTGAAGCATAGGTGTTTTCTCTACCTTCCCACATCAGTACTTCACCCATTCCTTCCTTTGATGCATCAATGCATACTAAGAAATATTGATCCATATCAGGTACTTTTAAAATAGGGGTTGTAATTAACAATTAGATTTTAACTTTTAAAATTATTTCTCGCATTTTTCTGACCAAATAAAATTCTTGTTTTTCGTTTTTCAATTCAGTTATAGGATTTGCAATCCTTGAAAATCCTTCCAAAAACCTACGATAATAACCTTCTAATCCCATGAAACTTCGTACTTCATGTATGTTTATTGGTGCCGACCATATTATGATTGCTTCGATCTTAGCAGGATCAACTGTGATTCCTTCTCTTGAGATAATATGTCCCAAATAATGTATCTTGGATTCGTAAAATGAACATTTAGATAGTTTTCCCTAAAGATTGTTTTCTCTCATAAATTGTAAGACTAGATGTAAGTGTTCATTGTGCTCTTCTAGAATTCATGAGTATATCAAAATATCGTCAATTAAAAATTGTACAACTTTATCTAAATATTCACGAAATACCCCATTCATTAGACTCATAAATACTCCAAGATTCGTTAATTTGAATGGTAATACCACGAACTCATAATGTCAAAACCTCTTCTTAAATGTTACATTTGGAATATCCTCTTATTTAATCCTTAACTAGTGATATCCTTATTGTAATTTCCATCTGTAAGTCTATGTAGATTGCCATATTTTATTTTATTTTGGTTACATGATGACATAAATGAAGATACGATAAGACTAATTTGATAATTCACATTGAAATCCGAATAACACAAGTACGATGAAAATCAGCATCGCTTATCAACTGATGTCCTACACCTGGACGGGTTAGGATCTTCTAGACATATAAACAACACTTGTAATCCTGGATTCTTCCGATTGATTTTGACCATTTAAGGTCTCAGGACTCGTAATTGTTATGAGGACTTGTAAAATATCTACTCGATATAATCATGCCTAGTCTAAATATACAAGAGCTATTTTTTTTTGTATCTGGCAGAATCGACAATTGAGCGGTCTCATACTCGCATGACAAGGGGTTGATTCTGAACCCTACCACTATAACCTCCAGGTGCTATATGTATGCCCCTTCTACAAGAATGGGTAAGTCAGGGGGATTTGAACTCAGAACCTCATCGAACATAACACTTCATATCACGACACTTGTCAATTGAGTTGCCCCTCGGGGGCTTATACAAGAGCTAATTTATTTCACAAGATGCTCATATGTTTTATGTTCAGAATAACTATGATTACAATTAACAACATCAAACCATATCTAGATATGAATTTATACATGGCTATATTTAATTATAGTTATCACAATTAATATAAATTCCTGAATTTTCATAATTCCATACCATAAACTTTTACTACTTTACAATACCATTAATTAATTAAATTTCTATATCACTATAATTCCCATTGTTTAAAAATAAACCTTATTTGACCACTTAGTATAACATAAGATTTTTTTCTTCTTTTTTTTTTCAAAAAAAAAAACCCTTTTATCTTGCTATTCCATTAGAATGAAAGATAAAAATTACATATCCACATATTTCCTCCGGCTATGTTAACTTCAAAAATTGTTTTCCAAAAACCACACCTTGACCTATCCTCCTTCTGAAGATGACTTGATTTATGTTCTATCAAAATAAATACATAACTTCCTAGACAAATATCGACTGTACCATGATTACATGAATAAGATGTTTCATCTAAAAAACTTATTGTAGAAATCTACTAAAAAAGTTCAAAGTGGCCATTAAAAACCACCTCTCCCTCTCTAACTTCTTCATAACATCAATAGTCAGTATTCCCTGTGAGATCCTTCTTAGACATCTTATCAACTTCCACATTTAATTCTCTAAATATGTGTTGAAACTCAATAGTATTAAATTTTGCAATATAATCCCATATTATTTCCCCCCACTGTTGATGAACAATATTCCTTAAATTCACCTTACCTACAAACCAATTTATGATGACTTGTGAATCTCCAAAGACCCGTAAACTATCCAAATCCATCATTGATTCCATAGACAATAAAATCCATAGACCCATCAACTCTGCTTTAGTATTTGTCCCATATCCTCCCCCCATCCAACCCCTGTAAAATCTCAAAGAATTAAGCTTTATAAAAAAACCTACACCACATATTCCCCCTTGTACAACACCATCAAAATATCCTTTAACAAGGATGTATGTCACTGGTAAAGGATTAAGGATTCTGGCCACTTTCACAAGTGGTTGTTTGTGGTATTCTTTGAAGTTTTTGATGATGCTATTAACACATAAATCCCACAGAAGAACTGTATTGTTGAACAATAAGTTATTTCTAAATGTCCATACACCCCAACATACAAACCCTGAGAGAGCCTTCAGGAGTTTATTATGGCTTATCCAGTATTGTAGGTTATCCTCCAATAACCACAAACCCCAACCAGTTGTAAAATTCAGGAGACATTTCAAACTGTGCCAAATGTTCCTTTTAAAAACACATTGTACAAAGATATGTTCTATATATTCTTCAGCAGAATGACACAAATAACAATAACCAGGGCCCTGCCACCCTCTTCTAGTCAATGAATCCCAGATCAGAATTTTCCTACTTAGACATAACCGCATAAAGCATTTCATCTTTGTAGAAAGATTCCACTTCCAAAATTTCCCCATCCACCATTTCACTAAAATACCCTTAATAAAATAATTCCAATAGGTAATCCATGAACCTTTCAACCCTAAGGTCCTAGCCGAGATCCAATCCGAAGACCTACTAGAAAAAATAGGAATACATCTGAAATGATCCAGAGTGGACATGCCAAAGTAGTTTAGGTAAAACATCATTTATCTAGGAAAACTGTAAATTTCCTCCCCCCCCCCCNGAAAGGATCAACTCCAACACGAACCGAACGCTCATTTCCCACTTTCCATGAAAGAAAATGTCTGATCAAATGAAATTTTTTAATGAACCCTCTCCATATGATGGATCCTGTGGCCTTTCTTTAACTTGTATTTCTGATCCAATCCACTGGTGATCTTCTGTTCAAGTACTTTGTCTTAAGGATGTCTCCCCAGAGGCCACATCCACTTAAACCTTTCCAAATTGTCTTGAGCATGAATGCAATATTAAAACAACCGAGGTGCTTAATACCCCAACCTCCCAAATCCTTAGGTTTGGATATTGAGTCCCATGAAGTGAGATGTATCTTGTTCCTAGAATTTACAGCACCCGACCACAAGAAATTTAATAATTTTTCTCGAATAATCTTAAGAGTAGAAGCCGGTACCATTTCAAGTGAGAACCACTACACAAGGATATTAGTTAAAACATAATTGATAAGAGTAATTCTACCACCAAGAGATAGCCACCTATAACACCATACATTAATTCTATAATCAACCTTTTTAATGAGCCAAGTCCAGTCCCTGGCAGTATACTTGTTTGGATTTAACCTGTAGCCCAAATATTTTAAACCAATCTCCACATCAGCAACAACAAAGGGAATTTTTTTTTGAATTTGATCCACCACCTTTCCATAAATACCACGGCACAAGAAAGAAGATTTGGATGTACTAACCTCCATTCCAAAATCATCACAAAATAATTTGATTTTTTCAGAGAATTCTTTCCATTCCTGAATGCTTCCCTTCCCAAATATCAACAAATCATCTACAAAAAGCAGATGTGTAAGAAAATATCTAGAGAAAATCTCAATACCATCCATCTTCCCATCTCTTTTTTCTTTATTAGTCAGAAGACTCAATCCTTCAATCACCAAGAGAAAAAGGAGTGGGGACAGGGGATAACCATGTCCAACGCCTCTACCACCCTTAAAGAAATTAGTGGATTTTTCATTGACTAGAACATAGTAACAAGCAGTAGATACACAACCCATAATCCAGTTAGTTACCTCCACAGGAAGTCCAATTTGTAACAAAATTAATCTTAAAAAATTCAAGTTGACCATGTCATATGCTTTCACAAGGTTCATTTTAATAATTAGGGCCTTCAATTTCTTTGTTTTGATAGAGTGAATCCCCTCCTGTGCTAGGCCAATATCTTCTGTGATTTGATGATCCTTAAGAAACCCAAATTGTTCCTTACTTAGATATCTAGCCAAGACGTGCTTGATTCTATTGGCAAGAATCTTTGTAATGATCTTATAAATAAGGTTACAAAGGGAAATGAGTCTAAAATCCTTAAAGGACAAAGGCTTACCTATCTTCGGTATGAGAGAAATAGAGGTAGAATTTATAGAGCCTAAAACTTTCCCAATTATTCTAGACTCCTCCACCATATCAACTAAGTCATTGCCAAGAATATAAAAAAAACCCAAAAAGAACTCCACTGGCCATCCATCCAGACCAGGACTCTTAGATTTAGAAAAACTTTTAAGAACATATTCAACTTCTTCTAAAGTGACATCCATACCAATACTCCTACCATCTTCTTCTGAGAAAAATATTGGAAATAGTCAAACCACTTGAAGCTGAGAGCATATGTTATCATTCCCATGATTACTGAAGTGTCCCGAAAAATATTGATTTGCCTCTAAATGAAAGTCCTGTGTAGAACTTACACAACAACCATTTTCTGTAAGGACATCCCAAATAACATTTTGATTTATCCTAGAGTTAATTTGGAATTGTTGTCACCCTTTTGAATCCATAATGCATGACTCTTTAAATGCCAAGTACCCTCTTCAATTTTCAAAATATCAGTTTTCTGATTTTTCAAAAAAGAAAGTTTGTCTGATTCAAAGGAAGAGAACACACCATCAATATTAACAACATAGATAGAATCGATTTCCTTTTCAATTTCATCCAATTCCAAGTGTAGAATATTTTTTTTATTCCTTTCCCATTGAATAACCTTTGTCTTTAAGGAAGATAACTTTTTGACTAATCTAGACATAGAAGACTCCTCAAAATTAAAGGCCTCCTCATTCCAATGTAATCTAACCAGATCCTTAAAATCTTGATTAGTCAGCCACACCTCATTAAATTTAAAGGGATATCTTGGGAAAGTAAAATCCACCTCAAACTAAAAGCACACCAGACAATGATCTGAAATTTATGAAGAAACCACCCAAGATCGATATCTTGATAGCTTTCGTGCCAGATCTTTCGATACTAAAAACTTGTACAGTCTCTTTCCAATACCATCAATTTCACTTCTTCCATTCCTCCAAGTAGGAGACAACTTCCTTGGACGAATTTCTATTAGATTATAATCCTTTTTCAATTGACAGAAATAGTCTGTCATGTCATCAATTCTAGCCCATCTCCCCCAAATCTCATTAGATTTCACATTGAAAATTAAGTCCCCACAAAAAATTAAACCTGGATCAGAGAGGAGTCCACTTGATTGAACTTGATCCCAGAAACCCAGTCTCCTAGAGAACATAGCATATTAATTGAGAATCCTAATACTCTCCTCAAGACCCCTGAATCTCCCTTCCAACATCAAGCCCGGGCAACATGAAAATTCTTTCAAATCAACAATTAACAGGTTCCAGACAACACATAACCCACTAGATAGACCTTGAGCACCAATGGCAAAAACTTCCCACCTCGAAAAAATATTCAAGAATACCTCACAATATTTTACATCAGCCCACATCGTTTCCCGGATAAGAACTACATCTGGTTGTAGTTTCACAAACAATATCTTGAGGGCTGGCATCTTGGGAGAACCCCCCACTCCCCTAATATTGTAAGAAACATAGATCATGAGCACACTCCTAATGGGGATTACATGCTCTAAGATCCCCTAGATCATAATCAAAAGGAAGAGGAGTGGGGGAAATATTCCTCAATCTATCAAATAATTGTATGTAAACAAAATCCTAAGTAACCCTCTCAGAACCCAAAGTACCCGCCTTAACCTCACCAAACCCCTCTTTCTTTTTTTGCAAAGTCACATTTTGACATCGGATAGAGTTAATGGGATCTGTCCCTTCTTTCATCGGTCGATTAATTATTAGAGAAGATGGTGAGAGGTAGAATATCATGTACAAGGAAAGAAGAGGTCAAATAAGTAGGATCAAGGTTACACAACTTGTCAACATCTACATAGGGTTCTGGACAATTCAATCCCATAACCCCATCTAGGCCCAGAAAGATAGGACATACCAAACCAATAGAGGGAGTATTCTGACCCGAACCACCAACCCAAGAAGAAGAGATAGGAGAAGGAATCGGCAAAGGACCCACATCCCCAATTCCATCACGCACATGTTCCTTTTCTAATAAATCAATCAATTCTAAATATTGTTGAGACATCCGACTAGACAAAAGAGAGGAGTGAGGAAAAGTATTACCCGAGGAAAATTCCTACGTAGAGGAAAAAATTCCATCATCTGAAAGGTCAAAACTCTAGACCAAACATTTCTCCAAAACCTCCTTACCCAAAAACTCTGAGGTTGAGGAAGGGCCATTCACCAAACTAGTAGATGATGCAGAAGATGTAACTGGAAAAAAGAAGAAATGTGTGGCCCAAGAGTCTAAGGAGACCCATTCCCCCAAAAATACTTCTCCAAACTAGAATCCTCAACCTTCGCACTCGAGCAAGAGAACCTAAGATGATCAGTTCCTTGGCAAAGGTGACATCGAAATGCAATACCCTAGTAATCCAATTTATGCACATAAATATGGTTTCCCTAGCATATATCAATCTCTTCTGGCAACCCTCCTTCCACATGAAAATTCACCAAAACCCTAGCCATATTTTTTTCCAAAGCGAAAAGACCATCCTCGTCCACTGAAATCAATCTTTCAATCATGTTTGTTATATCGGGCAACACCTATTTACTCCACAAGTGTAAAGGAATACCTAGGAGAAACAACCAAAGGTGTCTCTTCAAAATGGGTTCACTAAGAGGATTAAACTCCAAATTCCATCATTTCAGGACCAAAGATCTCTTTCCAAACATCCACGTCCGGTCAAAAACCCTCAAACAATCTGCCTCATTCAAAAATTGGAAATAAAACCAACGCTTCATCAAGGAAATAAACCTAGGGAAGTAACCCAAAAACGATTTCCATACCCCCGAAATCCAATTGACAACCTCTCCCCTGGTAGGTGAGATATACTCAAATGGACCCACTAAATCCCTTTTAGTGAGTGCTTCCACCCTGTCCAAACCCACATCTTTCCCAAAAACCATAAAAAAAATTCCAGATTTCACTTTTTAATCCTTTTGTGAGCACTTTCTACGTGCATATTCCCCAACCAAGTTCTTCTTAACCCCAACCTCCACAACATTTTGAAAATAATTATACTCTATGGCGCTTGGACGCACACCATTCTCAAGAACCCTTGGCTTACCAGTAGAGGAAGAACTCACAAAACTCTTGTCTTACCAACATAGGAAGAGCTCACAAAACCTTTCGACCACTCAAGTGAGCAATCCAAACCCACCAACAAACGGTGAAATCTACCATGAACAAAACACGACTGGGATGGAGGTATCAATGGGACAACCTACAACACATGGGATTCTTGTGTGCCCATACCCACTGTACCTATGAAGTTACAAGGTGTCAAACCCAAAGGGGGCAATAAACCATTATTAAAATTTTCATCCTCTGCTCCCACACAATCAGTCATATCTCGAGTCCCCATCTTGTAAGGAAATCAATATAATCCTGCCAAATCACCTGTCAACCTCAGTAAACCCCTGCAAAACCCTAATCTAAAACCCTGCAGAACCCTCGCCATCAGTTCGTTTCTTATCAAAATGAGAATTTTCCAAAAGAGAGAGAGAGAGTTCCAAGATTTTTTTCACACTTCGTATAACATAATAAATTTTTCATAAGTAACAAGTAATATAACTCATAATAATAATTTATTCCTAAAATTCAACATTATTTCTATATTTAATTTACTAAAATGGTGGAATATCAATATTCAATTCAGAAATCCTACCAAAAAAATGTTGGAACTTCACATTTGAGTGATTGACTCTGTATAATTCTAGTACCTCAAGAGATTTTCAGGGTGTTGAATCCATTTATACATTTAAAAATACAATTTAAACAACTGAAAATAGTGATTTCACCAAAATTTGTTTCACTGGATTCCGATGAAAAAAGTTCAAAAAATCAAATATTTAAAATATATATAGAAATCCTCATTTCACAAAATCCAAGTTCAAATCCAAAGGGGGGTAAGGTATGTATACCTCCGTAGACTTTACGAGTCAAATCGTTGGGAGAGGGAGGTAAGGTATGTATACCTCTGTAGACTTTACCAGTCAAATTGTTGGGCGGAGGGGGTCCCTTGTCCCACAAATAAGGGGGTCTCGTACACCAATTTGATGTGGCTTTACCATGACCTTAAAAATAGATTATTATTATTATTATTATTATTATTATTATTATTATGCATATATATAAAACACCTATTAATATAAAATATGAGTATCCCAAAATTCTTAATATAACCTACATCTCAATTACACATCATTTACATTTTGATAACAATTTATAATCTTGACTCTTGAGTCATAAGTTAATTTATCACTGGTCTTATTTTCATGGAACATTTATTTAATATTTGTTTGTTCTTATATGTGTACCTATAACTCAACTCACAACATAGTAAACCATTCCCAATCTATAATCCATCTTCATTGGGGAAATGTTATATATATATATATATATATATAATTATTATCAATTTTGGGTTATTATTGCGAGACAAGTTCAAATAGTTGGGTGAAGGGAGTTTTATAGATCAATTTGGTGTTTTGTTTGACAATTTGGTGTCTCGTTTAATCGTGATCTTGATAATAAAGATTATTAAAATTTATTAATGATACGATTCTTCTATCTATCCTATCAAATAAAATAAATGGAATTTCACTTATTAAAGATATTTAAATAAATGACAGTTGTGTGCACATTGTGAGGAAGTAATCTGGAGGTCATTTATTTCTGTTATATTGATTTAAGCTAGATCTGCCATGTTCTTCATAGTGTTATCTTAATATAACTATTTAACTGTCTCTGACACGAATTGATGTACCTTCTATGAATATAGACTATAACATAATCATTTTTTTAATGTAAAAATAAAAGCAATTTCTAACTTCTAACTGGTTGAAATTTCGTCCTATTTTGAATATACTAACTCAATTAACGCATGGTTAATACTATATATACATAAAAGTAATGTCATAAAACTAAATTTATGAATTTAACAAAACTAACTCCTCGGGTAATGTCAAAGAAGGTTTGATGAATTATTTCATAGCTTATATATTTTTTATCATCTAAACAAAGTGAGAAACAATAGTTTATTGTTGTAACTTCATCAACTAAAGGATATAAGAATATTAACTACAATTCCTTGCGAGTATTACAGATGAAAGGAACTATACCTTACAAGTTTAACTAACAAAGATGTGCTTCAGCGATGAATGACAGTTTTTTTTGGTATAAAAATAAACTAAAAGTAACTTAGCATTACCATGTTTTTCTTGTATCATATATTTTCTCCTAAAAGTTTTTCAGTTTTTTTTGTCTTTTAGATTTTCTCCTAGATGTTTTTTTACTTTTCTTCTCTTTTAGATTTTCTCTTAGATGTTTCTCTGTTTTTCTTAAGTGAATATTTTTTACCTTTGTTAACTTAATTTTCGTTTCACTTAACTCAACTAACTCACCTTTTATGTAGCTATTTACTCAATGAATTAAGATTCTCCCCAATTAGTCTCATTATGTAATTGTTTCTCATGAAATTAATATTTGTTATTTATTTATTCACTTTAATCAATAGCATGCACATTTTTAGTTTCCTTCAAAGTTTGTTTGTTTTTCTTTATTTAATTATATTTGGATTGAAACCTAGCTTCCAATTACCCATGAATTCTTAGAATAATTTAATTGTTCCTTAAACATCTAATCCCTTCCAATAAAAGTTGATTTGCAAAATTTTCTAGAATGACTCTATCCATTTATTTTATCACTTACCCGTAGGTTAACTTACATGTTTCACCTTATATTAGAAGTTTGATTTGAAACAAAAGGTAAGGGTTCTATGAACACCATGCCCTTTAGGATGTACTGATGTACTCCAAAGGTGTCATTTTCCATTCCCTTCAAGTGCTTTGACCTTAAGAATTAGGAATATTGTACAACTAGTGGAGATCGTATTACTCTTATAGTTTCCCCTATTACGAGACTACTTGACGCTAAGGAATAAAGCCTCCACCTTATTACATGATCCTCAATATACATCATGAGTGATTGAGACCCAGTCTACCCTCATGAAATTGTGCAACCCTATGAGCAAGAGTGTTCCTCACTCTTCAACTCCATCCATGGTAGGAGTGCTAGTGAGTGGAATGAGGGACATTGTTCCACCAGTCCTTTTATGCTCGTTTGGTTCTGTATAACCCCGCTACTCATTTTGTGAGTCAGATCAACACGCATGATCAATGTGCCTGCATCCACTAAACAAGTTTTTATCAGTAATGCCCATAATCAATTTCAATAATTTATTCAAAATTTCATCAACACATTTACTCCCTAACTTAGTTTGGAGTCTCAGGGTCTTGTTGATGATACCCATGCCAAACAGTCATTGAGATTCTTGTACACTCAGTAACTCATTAGTAATATTTGTACACAATCATGATAATCCATAAATTTTATTCAAAAAGATATAATGAATAATTAATAAATTTCATAGTTTGATATTTTAAGAAACTCATAATAAGTCTAACATTCATCAAAGTATTAATTAATCGAGTCGTTTGTAAGCAAAATACCCCAAAGAATAAGTTTGTTGTCTAAAAATAGTCAGGTGAAATGGGACATTACACTGATCACAAATTTGTTTTTGAGAATACCATCACTCCCTTCATCCGATCAAATAAATCATCAATTCTTGGTAGTGGGTATTGATTCTTAATCGTTGCTTTCTTCAATTGACAGTAATCAACACAAATACAGTATGAACAATCCTTCCTCTTTACAAATATCATTGGTTCTCCCCAAGGAGATATGTTTTGTCTTATAAGGACTAAATTCAAAAGTTCCTTTAACTGCATATATAGTACTTGTAATTCTAGTGTCATCATCGGATATTGAGTTCTTGCGATAGGTTATGTTCCAGGTTTGAGTTCAATCATGAACTCTAGTTCTCTCTTGGGTGGTAATCCAAGAAAAATCTTTGGAAATACATCTTTAAATTTTGACACAATAGAGTATTGTTCTATATTTAGTGAGTCTTCCTTTGCATCCATAGTTAAAACAACATATAAAGTACATCATTTTCGCATACTTCTCTTTAGTTGCAGGGGTGTTATGAATTGTAGTGATACTCCTCGGTTATTTCCCACTAAGATTATTTTATGACCCACGTCATCTACATAGTACATTTTCTTTTTCTTACAGTCTAATACTACTTCATGAGTCTCTAACCAATCCATCCCAATCACAATGTCGTAAGATCCTAAAAATATCACATAGAGGGATATTTTAGCTACAAACTCCCCTAAATCAATCACATAATCCATTACTAAACCTACAACTTTTTGCTTCACTTCTGAAGCCACTTCTACTTGAATGAAATCATTTTGTTCTATAGCTTCTACTTTTAATTTAGAATATGCAGTACGTGAAATAAAACTTTTAGTAGCTCTCGAATCTATTAAAATTGAAAAACTTTGCTCATTGACCTTATCTA
The DNA here is from genome assembly GCA_009831015.1 of Picea engelmannii. Taxonomy (NCBI): domain Eukaryota; kingdom Viridiplantae; phylum Streptophyta; class Pinopsida; order Pinales; family Pinaceae; genus Picea; species Picea engelmannii. Next base: position 1,348,869 of record ML780302.1, read on the forward strand.
AAGTCTTTAATATTGTTGACTTATGCTCTGTATAGAAGTTATTCATTGTTGCATGAATTCTGTGGTATTTTCCCAAATCTCCCACTGTAGTCTAACTTCCGTCTCTACTAACTCCCCTCTATGCATGGGGACAATCCCTCTAGAAACGTGGTTCTTCATAAAACACCCCCTCTTAAGAGGTTGACTCCTACTGCATATATGAGAAAATGAATATTTACTTTTTTACGGTGTAGATTGGTTATGATGTTTCAGAAGATATTTTTGTTGTGTTGGTGGTCTATAAGGTGGTCTCTGGTTACCTATTGGATGATGTAGTGTCACAAAAACTAGTCTTGTTAGCAACTCCCTACATATTGTTGCAAGTGTACTAGCTATTTGCAATGGCACCGATTTATGAACTTTGGAACCTGTAGGTGTCAGTGGTTTGTTCTTCCCACTACTAGCAATGCCTTCCTTCGCTATGATGGCCTTTTTAACTTCCTCATGCAAGGTTCGAGGCATCAGGATCCTCACATTTTCCCTTATGTTATAGTTCAAACCAAAAATAAACTTATTGAACCATAACTTATCAGTGTTTATATGTGGGGAATATCTCAGTAGGTCCATAAATCTAGCCTCGTACTTGGGCATTAATCTTCCTCCCTATTGTAAGGAGTTAAATTCATTGAGTTCTCTCTCAATGAATTCTTTCGATAGGTAGCATTCTTGGAAATGCTCCTCAAAAGGTTCCCATGAAATTTTAGATATGTTCATCCCTAGTTGTGGTAGAAGTGTCTTCCACCATGATAAGGAACTTCCTTTCAGTTGGAAGATACCCATGTGAACCTTCAGGTCGGATGTATAATCCCTCAAAGAGAAATGCATTGTCATGTTTTCTAGCCACACCTTAGTGGCCTAACCATCATTAGATCCCCATAAATCTATAAATTTCACTTTTTATAACTCTTTATGCATATGATTGTTAGCAGGATTTTGTGATCCTTTGGAAAGAGTGGATACTCCCCCTTCTTCATTTTTTGATCAGTTCATTAATGCAGTGGGAATCCTCTGGAAGAATCTCTTCATGTTCCTTACTTCGTTGGTTGAAATGTGTTCCTTCTCTAAAACATGCTCCTTTTCTCGAGGTGGTAAATTTACAGGTATAAGTTGCAGTGGAGGAGACATAACACATCCTATAAAAATCCTACCCCTACCTCTTCTTCCTCCTCTGTTCATTTTTTACCTGACATATAATGAAATTTGATTTGGTTAGTTCACAATCAAATATACTCAGTTCTTACAAGATGAAAGTTGTAACGATTTCAAGGTCCTAATATATTGAACCCTACTCTAATACTACCATATGTAATGCATCTCTAAGTTACCTCAAATGAGTAATTTTTTTTAGTTTTAAATTATTCTACTCTATCATACCAACAATGTAATGCATAATTGATTAAATCACAAGATACATTTTAATTTTGTACGCATAACAAAATTTCAAATTAGGAAACCATTTGACAACATCTTATTACGGTCTCCACAAGTTGTGCATAAGGTGAGTCCACCTAAAGTATGAAATCAAAATATGTGCAATAAACACTATTACTTGAAGTATAATGCGTAATAGATTATTTATTTAAAAGTTCTAAACTACAACATGGTAGTTACATTAATTGAATAATAAAAGCGTAGTTAATTTATACTCACAAAAAGGTATTATTTTATTAATATTGATGTCATTACATTTATACAGTACTTCTACGTACATTCTCATGTGTAAATTTGACAATAATTAATAATTATTTCAACCCGAATGTCAAATACCAATAAAAAAATAGTGACGATTTCTAGAATAACTTTCACAATAAATAGGATAACAATTAATATTAGTTAACAATAAAACAATTATGTGAGTACCTTATGGAAAGGTACTTGTTCACAATCACATAAAATATTTACTATTTGTTTTACACATTTATGTAAGCTCATTTTTGGAATCGTAAATTACACAATTTATGGATATAACAATAATATTCATCTTACACAATATATTTATGTAAATTCATTTATGGAATTGCACTTGGAGTAATTTAACAAAGGTAGTTGCAAAGGGCGGCAAGTCCCTACTAATTGTGCTAGAGGAAATTAGTTTGCAGCCCAACATCTTATGTACTTAGAAAACAAGAAAAATGCATTCAAAGAAACTAAAGCAGAAGAAGTTGTAGCAGTTTTTCCTTCGTGTGTAGTTGGATGCATTTTATATTTGGTTTCTATGCATCATCATCATGGGTTCTTGCATCTCTCGATAGAGATAGCTCACATCTACCAATCACTGAGGCAATGCCATTGGAAAAAAAACTTTGTCTATTTGTGGTTGACGGGTCAACACCACATGCCATGAGGGCTTGTGCCCGCATGCCATCCACTCTTGTCGACACATAGAAGACTTGTCACTTTCAAGATTCAAATTCAATCATTTTGTAAGGGACTATGAGAATTTTGTGAGAATTTTGAAGGTAGTGATCACACTTTAGTATTGACACATTCCTTTGGAGAAAAGGTCATTGTTTTCACTTGCTTGGAGATATGTACTACCTGAAACAAGGGGAGTTGCAGGGGAAACAAGTCCCTGCCTTCGAGTGATTGAGATTCAAAACATGTTCATCATTTTTGTTCTTCTTGCTCTGTAAGAAAGAAGACACACTTGTAATAAAGAAGACTTCAGTGTTTAAAAGGCTTCTCCTTTATTTAGGCACAGTTAATGCTTGGATTAATTTTATGGAATTTTAAAATGAAAAGTAATAGTTGACCAGAAGATTTCTCTATTTGTTAAGTTTATCTTTGAGCTCCAATCCCATAGAACATGCTGGAGCACATCAAAAGAGGGATTAGATTTTATACTTCAATAAATAGATCTTCTATTAGGAAATATCTGCATGTTGACTGCAAAATAGACAACTTCTGAATATTCTCATACTCGTTGGATTTAATCATTGAGATATTAACATGTCTCTGGTTTCAAAACTCTTTAAATTATTGAAGAGTCCTTACATTAATTCCATAAGCAAGAGGAGTTACTTTCCGTGATAGAACCAAGGCAGAGTGAAGAAATAGATTGCGCCTGGAC
>ML780303.1:0-38507 GCA_009831015.1 Picea engelmannii
ATATTTATATAATAAAAATAATTATCTTAATTTTTTAAAATTTTAAAATCATAAAATAATTGGGATTAGAATACTAGTTTTGTCTACAAATATTTAATTAATATTTTAATATATTATTATAAATTAAATAAATAAATATAAATATATTTCTATGATAAAAATATTAAATTAAATTATATTTAAAAATAATATTAGTAAAAATGATAAACTAAAATCATAAAACAAATACATATGAATGAAAAGAAATATGTGTCAAAGAACCACTCAAGTTATAAATATCATATTTAAAAAAAATGATATGTTCATTGAAATGACATTAATGGTGTCAAAAGGACTGGAGCATATTTTTATTGAACAACTACAAAAAATTTCGTTCATGTGAGTACGTTCATCATTCTTCAAAAAGGTCAATGTAAAATATCTTCGGAATCGTGGAGGATTCAAACTTTTTGAGAGGATGCATAATCAGTTTTTTTGTTTTCCATGTCTAGGCTCATGTGTTCTTGTACTCGAGATAGTGGGTGCCTTATCTTTCTTTCCACTGAATTATATTCATATTTTCGGATTCGAAAAGTACATTTTATTGCTTACGTAAAACATTGTGATCGAGTCAGACCTTCCCTAGTCGTCCAATCGAAAGCAGGCGTGTCGAAAAAGATTTCCTATTTGAGATGGTCGTTATTGAGTGGTCAATTTCATGGAGATTTTCTCTTCGCTATTGTACTTATCGAATGGTCAATTTCATGGAAATTTTTAAGGAAATTTCATGGAAATTGGAAATGGTCAATTTCATGGAAATTTCAGTTTAATCATGAATTTGACAGTCTTTTTTGAGAGGCCTGCATAATCATTTTTTTGGTTTCCATGTCTAGGCTCATGTGTTCTTGTACTCGAGATACTGGGTGCCTTATCTTTCCACTGAATTATATTCATATTTTCGGATTCGAAAAGTACATTTTATTGCTTACGTAAAACATTGTGATCGAGTCAGACCTTCCCTAGTCGTCCAATCGAAAGCAGGCGTGTCGAAAAAGATTTCCGCGTTATTGAGTGGTCAATTCCATGGAAATTTTTAAGAAATTTGTTGGCAGATTTTTCAATGTGGAAATTTTTAAGAAATTTGTTGGCAGGTTTTTCAATGTGTTATTGGAATTTTAATTATGGTTATTGAATGGTCAATTCCATGGAAATTTTTAAGAAATTTGTTGGTGGGTTTTTCAATGTGTTATTGGAATTTTAATTATGGTTATTGAATGTTCAATTCCATGGAAATTTTTAAGAAATTTGTTGGCAGGTTTTTCAATAACACTTTCAATGTGTTATTGGAATTTTAATTATGGATTGTTTAACATGTATTGTTTTGTTTTATAAGAAGAGATATATAGTATTTTATTTGTTTTTTTTTTATGGGAAAAGTCTACAAAATTATAGGTATGTCTATCTTATCTTTTCTGATTTTGAACTTACAAATTATAGGTATGTCTATCTTATCAAAGCGAAGCTGGGCCCGAAGGGCGCGGAGTAAGAGCATGAAACTCGTTAAAGCAAGGGGAAGGCTTTAGCAATCACCGTTCAATGTTCTGTCTTATGATGTTCCAGCTTATATGATGAGAGAGGAAAGATTAGCACAGCCGCTAACTCGCGGCTGAGAACGCCGAAAAGTTGGCTAAGAACGCGTGTCATAAAACCTTTGTGGTAATTTGTAATCCGTTTTTGGTAATATGAAACGTTTGGTTGCAAAGTTTAATTCTATTTAATCTGGCAATTACATATCCTTACAGTAATTTTTTAATGTGATTAGGTAAATGTTAAAAAGTAAACATGTTAACGGATGTCTTGATAAATGCAAGAAAGTTATGAACAATAAATCTGACCCTTTGATTTTAGAGGACATATGCCAGCATTAAACCTATTGACAATGGGCACAATTAATGATCTTTTAACCTTATTTAACTTTAAATAGAATTAAACCGTGTAGCCAAACGTTTCATATTACCACAGAAGGATTACAAATTACCACAGAGGTTTTATGGCACGCATTCTTAGCCAACCTTTCAAAGTTCTCAGCCGCGAATTAGCAACTGTGCTACTAAGATAAAATGATCTTTGCGACGCCATTTACTGCGGAAGATAAAAGACATGCTAAATTTCCCAAATGGGTTAGTTTACAGAATCCCAAAAACTGAACCTAATTCTGCCTGCGGTTACAAACTGAAAGAGACTGAAACCAAAAATACAGAATGCCAAAAACTGAACGTACACATCAAATTTATACAGCGATCATGATCGTTATTGATTGAAAAACTGAAACACGGAATCCCAAAAACTGAACACTCGACCCTTCATAACATTACTTGCAAATCAATTACATTTATAATAAGATATCGGTTTCAACAGACTCCGTTAAAACCACTTATTTTCTAAATAAGTCTACTGGGGCATTTCGCCATTATTCTCCAACAACAAACTGAAACAGACAACAATTGGCTAACAACTTTACAAAATGAATATTCTGTTGTAGCAACGTTTACTTAGTTAGATGCATTCCAATCTTGGATCAAAACTTGACAAACAGCTTCGCTGAGTCCGTCCACGAAGTGCCTTGCTACACTCGCCAACATACTGGGAGGGTTTGGTTGAGGTACAATAGGTTGGTAGCCGTGGTAAGGACTAGGGTGACCCTGGAAGGGAGGGGGAGGGGGACGTGGACGGGGAGGGACTATGCTCGTAACGTAGTTTGCTGAGCTCGCAAAGATACTGGTTTGGTGTGGTTGAGGTACAAGAAGTTGGTTGTCCTGGTAAGGACTAGGATAACTCTGGTAGGAAAGGGGAGAGACACTGCCCCCGATGTGGTTTGCTGAACTCCCAAAGATAATGGGCTGGTGTGGTTGAGGTAGAACAGGTTGGTAGCCCTGGTGAGGACTAGGGTAACCCTGGTAGGTAGGGAGATGTGGAGGAGGGTACTGCTGATACCGCGGAAGAGAAGCGTGGTAGCCGTGTGACGGGTAACAGTGGTGCTGCTGTTGCGGCTGATTGGAAAACTTAATATTCAGAGAGATGTCGAGACTTTGGGAAGGAGTCCGGATTGTGCGGGTGAGGGACATGGGGCAGCCAGGCTCGACGAAATCCTTCAACGGGATGTGAACGCGGTCAATTTCTGTTTCGCCGATGGGAGCATTTCTGAAGATTCCGATCACCAAATTAAGGATGCCCTGCCGGAGAGCTACTAGCTGGCGTGTGAAACGAATGCAGTGATTCCAGGTGACGTTGGTGCCGTTCACTCTGTCTACGGGCATTTGCTGCTTGTTGATGAAGTCGTCGTTGATCCATGCCATTGCATAGGCCGTGTTGAAGGCTGGGTTCTCCAAATCACGGGCGGAAATCCAGGTTATCTCGACGCTCACGCAGTCCATTGCACTCACAAACAAAGATGATTGAGTCCGATTGTTAAGAATGCCACGAATCTATAATCGGGATAAGCTCAGGGATCGCGTGTTCGATTCTCGCTGAATGCTTTAACGCGGATGAAACCCTTTAGGTCTTCTCTTCCAGGGATTTCGATTTACGGCTACTCTCAGATCCTGAAGATTTCGATTTAAGGCTACTCTCAGATTCTTCATGTATTCGGCGATTAACATAAATTAAAATATTAACACTAAATAAATGAATCTGAATCATTTATTTGTTAATCAATAATAAAAATTTAATATATTTTTTTAAGAACTCTTTTAATCTTATCAACCTTTCAACGTTGATCAGCCACAATTATGTGGCTATGCTAGTCTATTCACAAACAAACAAAACAAAACAAACAAAGATGACTCAGGCGGATTCTTCATCTATTGCCCATTCTTCATATATTACGCGTGTTCGATTCTCGCTGACTGTTTGAACGCGGGAGAATTCCGTATACGGCGACTCATCGGCCTCCACTATGCTATCAGTATATGGAAGCTGGTTCGTGCCTTCTTCTGTTTTTTGAAATTAACTTTTTCTTTAAAGTTAACTTTTCCAGTAACCTTTTTCGAAGGTTCTTGGAAAAAGCAATTAGCAATTCGTTGAATATATATTACATAATACATAAGTTCTGAATATATATTTTGGACAAATAATACATAAGTGACTTTCCTGGTATTTCTAAAGGTCAGTGCAAAGATGGGATACCATATGTGTGGCAAATAATACATTAGTTCTAATCTATCTTTTGGTATAATGGCATGCTATTACACCAATTTTGTCCTTAACAAAAGATAATGTAAATCATTATAATAATAATAATTTATTTTTGAAGTATAATAATAATAATTTATTTTCAAGTATAATAATTTATTTTTAAGGTATAATAATAATAATTTATTTTTAAAGTTACTTGAAGTTATATCTTCAAGTCTACAAAAGTATATAGAACCTATCTTTTTTGGATTTGAACTTGTGACATTTTAGATGGAAATATATGTTCTTAACCATTAAGCCCACTCAAGTTATATATCTCAAAGCAAGGAATAAATTTAGGATATTCTTAGAATAAAAGAGTGGCAATGTTTTATAAATCTTGAGGGTGGTCCACCTCTCGTCCCATAACGTGTATAGTTTTATGGAGAATACATATCCACTTAATGTATGTCTATGTAATAATGGGTGAAATGGAGAATTATATCACCAACCCTCGTACTTTAGTAACTCTTTCATTAGTATGAAGCGTAAGTTATTGAAAAGATAGGTGCTATGGTGTGGGGAAAATGGAGTTTTCATTGGTACCAAGTGTTGGGAATATTTACAAACCTCTTTATAGATTGAGGTACTACATGTGAGCATGAGTGTTTGAAAAGGCATTGTACTTGATTGATTTTTGGAGCATGATATTTGTTGTTCAATTTTGAGTTAAGTTTTTTAGATTTTGATACTGAGTACAATATTTTCATTGTCATTTTTTTTCTATAAATTTTATTTGAACAACAATGCACAATTCTTTCACTACATACGAAAAATAAGAAAAACATAAGATGCATAATTATAGCATAATTATTAGATTTTGATACTAACATCACTATAATTCATTTTGCTTATTAACCTTTCAAATGTTGATAATTTTTCAATACCGATAACATGTTGATAATTTTTCAATATTAATAAACAACTTATCCACTTCCTCTCTAAATCAAGTTCATATCAAGATTTTGTTAAAGAAACAAATCAACATATAAGAATATGCCATAAGTAAAAAACAACATGACTTACTTGAGAGAAAATCCCAAAGGGTTTCATTGTGTTAGAAAAATGATTTGAACAAAAATATAGATTCAAAAAACCCAAGTATATTGATCTAGAAGGTAAATGTTCCTCAACTAAAATTTAAACCATTAATATAGAAATTGAATCTAACTTGAAATAAGTAAATCAAGTCTTTTCTAGGAATGAAGAAGAAAGATAGTAATTTGTGAATTGTTTTAAATAATATCGAGATATATTCACTTGAATGTATGATGATTTGAAGGTTTAAGATTCTAAAATGATTCAACATACCATAATTATAAAACTAGGAACAAAATCATTTGGACAAAAAAAAAAAGACTCCCTCAACCAAATTTAGAACCCAACACCCTGAAAGAGTTGAGAAAATTTCTTGATGCCAAAATCATGTTCCCCTCCTCTATATGGATCAAATTCTCCAATTCCCCTTCTTTTTATGGATCAAATTTTCCAATTGGTCAATGGGTCTAAGATTTTGTTCTTTTTAGATGGATTCTAATGCTACAACCAAGTTGTTGGTGCGTAGTTCTCAGACCCGAGGTTCAACATTAAATCACCAACAAAACCATAAAGATATCATCCATTTCGGCATCACTCGAAGTTGGTAAAGTCTCACCCGATGTTGGATGTATGGGTTGACCCGAGTTCTACCTTACTTCTCCAGCAAAAACCTAGAAACCACCCATCCTTTTGGAGACCAAAAGGAAACACTGCGCATAGAGTGCACAATACAGTCTCACCCGAGATGGCTTATGGGTGATTGCATGACCCAGATGTCTGCAATCGCGGAAGGGATTATGCTCATAGGGATGTTAGACATATTTATACTTCAACTTCCATATTCACCATTCTACCATACCATCATTCATATCTACCATTCATTTAACCTCTAACATTCATTCTTCAAGAAATAACATGTCTAATCTAGTGTGTGTTGCAAATTAACCTTAAGAGATTCATTCATTTAGCCATTCATTCATCATAAAATATATTGCAAAGAATTAAGAGCACATTCCACACATTGACACAGTATTTTACCATGGTTCACCCCCTAGGCTACGTCCACAAATATTTGGTATTCTATGCTTCTTTATTCATCTTCTTCAAAATATTGCGTTGCGCACATTACATCAATAGTTTAGTAATGGTGATGGTGAGGTTGACCAGTGTCACACCAAACTCTACAACTTGTGACCTAGCCCTCATATACAACTCAAAAATAAACTCCACATGATCTCCACAGCTCTCAACCAAAACATTCCACAAAGACTAGCTCAAAACTCATAAAATTTCTCAAAGGTACATCCCAAACATGCTCAAAGATGATCTCCTATCTACCTCATACATCATATATTTATATTACCAAAAATCGGTAAAAACCCTTACAAAAGGGACCCAAAACCCTAACCCTAAGTGGATTATGTTTGTCCACATAGAAACTTCCTATGTGTGGTTGGTCCTTGATCCAACCGTTCCTTTCTTTTACTCTTCTTTTCCTTGCGCCGCTTTTCCTTGAATCCCGATGTGCTACTTTCCTTGCCTTCTGACATGTTGTTTTTCCTTATTTCTTGGTGTGCACTCCATTACTAGCCCCATTTCCAACTGTATGTCATTATTGTTGTGCATTTCTCAAAATAGTCTGCGCCAACAGGCCCCCAACACTAATCGGTGGCTCATCCCGAGCCACTAAGGCAATGTTTTCATCTCTGGAAAACTTCTCCAACTTCTGGAATCTACCTAAAATCTCTTCAGCATGAGTCTTCACTTGTGCGCTCTTCTCTTCAACAAAATCCACAGCCTGCGCAGTGATATGCACTTTCAATATTTCTTCAGCTTCTAGCTTCAGGTTTTCCATCTGTCCCTTCGTTGTATCCATCTCTGTCAACATCTTCTCTACATCTTCTTGCAATATCTCCAACTCAGCCTACCTCAAATGCTTCTATGTTTGCACCTTCTTCAATTATGCTTGTAAATTCTTTAACTCTTGCGCTCTCCTCAACCTATCCTGTATGTTCAATGTATTTTGATTTTTCTTCAAATCCTGCGTGGTTGTGTTGACTCCTTCTTCCTTATGTTCCAATGCCTACAACTTTTCATCCTCCTGCAGGGTTGTCCATAGTTCCACACTTTTTCCATATAACTCTGAAACTTCCTTAATATTTTGCACCATGTTCTCCATGTGTCTGGCCACCTCCTGCTCTCTCTTTTATCTAACTTCTAGTGGTGCGCTTGGTTTTAAGAGTGTCATCGAGTCTGTGATATGGCTCTTATAATTCTCCATAGCTTTTGTTATTCTTCCAATCTTCTCTTATGTCTGTAAATGCGCCCCTTCTTGTGCGTTGTCTGGAATTGACTTGAAAACTTCTTCTACACACTGCTCTATCTAGCCAATGTGTTGTTTTTCCTCATCCTTCTCGATTTGCATTTCGTTGAGGGTTATCTTCATTGTGTCCCTTATGTCTTTAGCTACTTGTAACTCTGTCACATCTGCTCGTGCTCTTGATTGGATCTTCTATGTAACGCTTACTTGAAGTTTATATAGTGCTTTGGTTGGGACCTTGGCTAGTGCCAAGTCTAAGTGATCAATGTCTTGCATGGCCTTTTGCATTGTCTCCTCATCTACCTGCAACATATCCTAAGTGATCACAAACTTTGCACTACCCGACTCTATAATTTGGACTATCTCCTACACAAGAATTGTCTTTTCCTAATCAATATGTTGTGGTTGCGCCTTTTCCTTCTATTGTGATACCTCCAATTGCAGTTGTGCCAAAGTTTCCTTAACCTCTGTTTGTTTCCTAATTATTTCTTCTCTCTGCTTCTCAACATCATCCCACGACTCTGCTGCGTGGTCTTGCACCTTCTCAACCACTAGTTCAGTGTCATCCTCTGTCAATGTTAGCTCCGGGATGCTTTTTTTCACCTTCATCTTCTTTATTTGGCATGTTGCCTATAACACCGCCCTCTTCATTGGTAGGGTTTCTATATTCACTGAAGTTGCAGGAATTTCTATGTCCAGGATCTCTCCTCCTCCTGCTAGTTCCTCCTATGTAGGAACAATTGTTTCCTTCTCTATGATTACATTAATATCCTTTTGTTGTGCAGTATTCTTCTTCTGTGCAGTATTGAATTCCTTTGGGGAAAATCTTGTACTCAAAAACTCAATAATGTCAGCAAAATATTCATCAACAATCTGTACTGAAAATAATTGTGCATTTGGAAAGTTGTCCTCCAAGTTACTTGGTTCCTCTCCATTAGTTATCTTGGACATATGATATGGCCTTGCATTCAATCTTTCAGGCTTCACCACAACTTCAAAATCAAACTCCTCGAACAGCAGTAGCCATCTTCATATTCTTTCCCCCAACACTGGCTTATTGACTAAATATCTAAGAGCAGAGTGATATGTAAACATCTTAAAATGTTGGCCTAAAAAATAATGTATGAATTTATGCAATGCATATACCATATCCAATCCTTCTCTTTCTATTGTAGTGTAGTTATAATGTTCTGAATCTGAAAACTTTCTACTTGCAAATGCTATTGGGTGATCTATATCACCTTCTCTTGGATGTGTTAATATTTCTCCAAGCGTTATTGCAGATGCATCCACATGCACATGAAATTCCTTTGACCAGTCTGGAAATACCAAAATTGACGTTGTCACCATTTTCTCCTTCAAGATATCCAAACTCTGTTGGCACTCATCGTTCCACTGATACTTAATGTCATTCTTCAACAATTTATCCATCGGTGGAATAATATGTGCATATCCCCTTATAAGATTCCTATAATAACATGTATGACCAAGTGTAATTTTTAACTGGCGCACTGACTTAGGTGGTGGTAAATTACCTATGACAACAATTTTAGCAGGATCAACCAACGAACCCTATTTACACACCACATGCCCTAACAAAATACCAAATGGTGCGTTGAAAATGAATTTCTTAATATTCAATGAAATATGACACTGTCTACACCTATCTAACATCAATCTTAACACTTCAACATGATCCTTCAATAAGCTAAACATTGTCCAATCATCCAAATAAAATTCCAAAAACTTATGAATAAAATCCTTAAAGGCAGCTACTACTACCCTTGAGAAGCTAGCAGGGGCATTCTTCAATCCAAATGGCATCACTATATATTGATATGATCCCCATTCTATTGTAAATGTATTCTTATGTCGATCTTCAGGTACTATTTTTATATGGTGATAACCTGAGAATCCATCAGTAAATGAATATGTTTATTGCCCTCCTACATTCTTGAAAACTTCATCTATCAATGGGGTAGGGAAAGGATCATGCATACATAAATCATTCAACTTTCTCAAGTCTACACAGATTTGTATTCCCCCTTGTTTCTTCTCCTGCACTACCATAGGGATAATCCATTCAGATTCTTCCACAAGTTCTATGATAGCAACCTCTAACATCTTATCAATTTATGCCTTTACTTTCTGCTTGTACATTGGATTCAACATGTAAGGTCTTTTTCTTATTGGTATGGAATCTAGCTTCAAAGGGATATCCATCTCTCCAATTTCTCTTGCAACCCCTTTCATCTCTGAAAATGTTGTTGGAAACAAGTCACTATACTCGTGCAGTAACTCTGTGATTCTCTCTATTGTCTGGTTATCCCAATAATCTCCAATACTTGCAATATTTGGGTTTTCTGTTGTTCCAATATTTACCTTATTTATCTTCAATGGTGCAATATAATATTATGACTCTAACTGTAGACCTTCTACTTCCCTTTCTCCTTCAACTTCTGTGATCTGTATGTTGCACATGTTTTCTTCTGTTGGGTCTTCTTCTTCTGCGACATGATAACAATGTATCAATTGTGTGACTGTCTGTCTCTTCTGGTTCTGATAAGATGTCACAATATCCACTTCTGGTTCTTCAAAAATCCTATCTCTTACCAAATTCAGTGTTGTATCTATATCTATATTCTCATGCTCAAATGAAAATGTAATGACAGGGCTCTATTGAATCTCCTCCAAATTTAAAGTTTCTCTACATTGTTCCAACTCTGTGTACCAAACCCTTGGAAAGCCTTATAATGTATGAATAAAGTTTTGTGGCCACTCCTATGGTGGTACTAATCTCCATTGAATTATAAATATTTCTATATGTTCTCTGGGTTGTCCAATTCCATCATATTTCTTCACATATATGTCATAACAATGAACACATATTTCTCTGGGTTGTTACTTGTACACATATACTAACAATGAACATACAATTTGAGGAAGAATTTAGGTTTCCCTTCCACAAAGCCATTAGCTTATCAAAACTGCAAAAATTTGTTGTTTTAATGTAAATTTTTGTAAAGGATCAACAAAAGATAATGTGGCAGGCTTCTCGCTGAAGAAATAGATGAAGAGCTCGTTGATGTAAGGGCAAAGATAGAAAAGCTTTCATTGCGGATGCAACAGAACTCCAAGTCGAGATGGGTATATGAATGGCCCATGAGGAAGCTAAAGGTAAAATGGCCAGTCAATGAGTTGATGGCTAGAAGACAGTGTAGGTTGTTAAGAGGATGGTTGAGGCATGCTGAAAACCTCGACGGACTTGAGGAGATGGTTCAGGTATGTGAACTAGAGACTGGGAGAAGCCTCGGTAGTGAGGATGAATTGAGATCAGCTGAAGATCTCAAGGACTGTCAAGAAGACAGCCAGGAAATTCCCAATTGCCAGGAGAGAAAAGAGTTGAGATTACTGCAGGATCTCACAGACTGTCATGAGGACATCCAGGGAATTTCACATTGCTAGGAGGGAAATGATATGAGGTCACTGTGGGATCTCATGGACTGCTATGAGGTTAGCAGGAAAATCCCAATTTTCCAGGTGGGCATGGGAACAGAAATGAGGCTATGTGAGAGTCTCATGAACTCAGAGGTGAGTTCGGATCAACTAGAGGAGCTGACAAAGGAAGATCAGAATAGCATTCTAATGATTGGGGGAATTAGAATATTCCTACCACTTAGCCCAAGGGAGGCAAAATTCTGTGTTTCTGATGATGCAGCAGGAGAAAGACAACCAGTCGTGATTGTCAAAGAAGAATTGGAGCAGGTGTTACAAGCTGCCCAAGTAGAAGAAGAAAATGAGCATTCTGAGGAATGGCTCAACAATTTTATCCAGGGAGTTGAGAAGACTGCAGCACTGAAGCTGACAGCAGAAGAAGAGCAGGCAGATGTAGTGCTCACTCCATGGGAGATGGAGCTGGAGATGTTGGAGGATTGGCTGAACAATATGGGGCAAACAGAGGAGCATTCTGAGGAATCGCTCAAAGACTTCAGCCAGGGAGATGAATTGGTGAAGACTGCAGTACCGAGGTATGCAGCAGATGATGAAGAGAAATTCCAGGTTGAGGAGCAACTGGGCGAAGTTGGAATTCAACCAGCAGGAGAACTAGCAGAAGAGGAAGATGAATAGCAGTTCAGTGAGGAGACTACAGAGATGAAGTCTGCAGCATAGTGGACACTTAGTTCCACAGAAGATGAAGAGGATGGCATGGGAGATCATGGTGAGTCTGCCCATTTGCAGGGAAAAATTGTAGCAGGGGAGGCTGCATGAAAAGAGCCATCCACTGGAGCAGTTGGACGAAGTGATCGAGAAGATCAGAAGGCTGATGGTAGAGTCAGTAGAGACTGCCAGCAAGGAGAAGCTGGGCAGAGAAGCAGCAGCAGCAGCACAACAGCAGCGGCAGAGAGATGGAGCGGATGAACAGCTCCAGAAATTTGTTTGGGATCCAGGAGGATTTACACCACTGAGATGGGAAGCTCATGAGTAGGAGCTCATAAATTTTTCAACTAAGGAGTATGATGCAGGAGCATCTCTCCACGTCAACCGGCCAGCCCATGTCACTGCACGCATTCAAGGATGTAGAGGCGCAACCCTCATTTCAAATTTGAATTTTGAATGTAATTAATGTTGTAGGCTATTGAGCCATGAAGTCGTGCCTTTGCACAGGCATTAGAGTAGATAGCCTTGAATGTTTGTAAGGCTAAGATCTAGATCCGATTCTGGACTAGACAACCCATTCAATGTAATTGAATCGGGTAGGTAGATTGGAGGGAAGAGCTAAAAGAGCCCCTCATGTAAAAGATAGAGGGATCTTCTTGGTATCAACACACACACACACACACACACACACACACACACAGTAGAGAAGATATGAGGCTTTTTTATAGCCCGCGCTCAGAATACCTTTGTAAAAAGGAATTTTTATTAATACAAATAGAAGCATTTTTTCCTGCAAGTATATTCTATGTTGAATGAATGTATATGTGTGTTCTTTATATGTTGTAGATGTATGTTAGGTATGCATTTGCAAGGGTTTTGTTTGATTTCAGGGTTAGAGGTCTTTGAGGCTTCACACCAGGAGGGTGTGACAGAACGTTGTGGGTTATGATAGCCGTGCACAGAGGGTGCATTTCTTAATTCTGTGGGTTCAGACAAAGGCGTGCCAGGAGGGCACAGTAGCTGAAATCATTCACTCAGAGGAAGACCTCAAGGTTGCTGAATAACTTGGAGGTAAGGTTGTGTATGAGAGACACAGTTGCAGACAGAATCTCTGAGGAGTTCTGTAAGGCTCTTCCAGGAGGGCATTGAGTAGATGTGTAGATAGGCATAGGAGAAAAGAACTCTTTGAATTCTGTAATTTGAAGAAGAATCCAAAAAAGGATCTTGACAGGGTTACTGAACACCCTACAGACTCAGCAAGAGGTTGCTTGAGCGAAGGATTTCCAGGAGGGCATCATAAATTCTCCATCTGAAGGAGAAGAAAAAAAGGACCGAGTTCCTTAGAAGTCTGAGTAATGGGGAAGCTCAAAAGAGATAGCACT
The DNA here is from genome assembly GCA_009831015.1 of Picea engelmannii. Classification (NCBI taxonomy): domain Eukaryota; kingdom Viridiplantae; phylum Streptophyta; class Pinopsida; order Pinales; family Pinaceae; genus Picea; species Picea engelmannii. The sequence continues at coordinate 13,111 of ML780303.1, forward strand.
TTCCATGCAAAGACTCTGCAAGGAGTGCAGAAGTCAAAGAATTCTTTAAGGATTCGAAGGGATAAAGCTCAGGAGGAACAGCGTCGTGGAGAACGCAGGTGAGACTCAAGGTAAAGAGTTCGCAAAGGAGAGGAGCAAGGGTTGAGGCCTTTTGCACTTGGAGAATTCTTCCAAGTCCGGGAAGAAACCGCAAAAGCTCAGGAGGAAGCATAGTTTCCATCGGACTAGCTGAAGAGATTTGGACCGTTGAAGTTTCCAAATCTAGGGAGCAGTGGAGGAGCACGCAGGACATAAGAGATTCTGAGCAGTTGGATCTCGCTCAGAAGACCCGACAGTCATTGGATCTGTCAGGAGTTGCATGAGGGTTAAGCCTTCGTGAACAGAGGTGAAAGTCCAGAAGGAGTGAGCATATCGGGATATCGAAGGTCCCGTTGACGAGAGATCGGGACACTCCATGGTGAAAGTCCTGAAATAGATCTAAGCCGTCCATCCAGGAGGAGGACACCTGTCACGAGATCACCGACATCAGGATTTCAGACATTGGGATTTCGGACTTCAGAATTTCAGAGGTCTCGAGGACAAGAAGTCGGGACACTCCATGGTGAAAGTCCTGAAATGGAGAAAGGATCGCAGTCGTCCGTTGGAAGGAGGACGCATGTCACGAAATCACCCACTTCGGGGATTCAAACACCGGGAAACTCAGAGGGAAGAGTTTTGTCGACTTCGCACCTGGCGAAGTCTTGAAACGATCTAGGACATCCATCCATTGGGGACACGTGGCGGAGATTGAGAGTCCATCGGTATTTCGGATATCGGGGATTTGAGTTGACAGAGGATTTGTGTCACTGGGGGTCACAAGTTGTGAAATCGTGAAACGACGAGGACCATCCATCTGAGGGAGGACATGTGGCAGCAATCCAGGATTTCGGGGAAAAACCCGAAAGGAAGAGTCCATTGGGATTTTGGAAATCGGGAATTCAGGAGTCCCGTTGATGAGAGGTCGGGCTATCGTATTGATAAGTCCCGAAGGGAATAAGACTTTAGTCTTATGATAAGTGGTCATATGGGCCAAAGCATATCCCAGGGGGTTAATCGTTGATTGAAGCCTTTTCGGCATTTCGGAATTTCGATGTTCGGGAGTTCGAGAAGACAGAGGTTCTCGACATCAGGACTCAAGGAGTCCCAAAACCTAAATTTCATGGTCGTGTGCAGAAGACCGTGAGGAAAAGAGAAGGAACTGTGGATCGAAAATTTGATATTCCAGTGAGGAGTCAAAAGAGCCGCTTCGGCTCGGGGAAGTGAATGAATGACCCTGTGAGCGGACTTCGGCTCGAGGGTCAAATAAGGGGTCTGCATCAGTTGTGGTATCAGAGCTTGAATCTTGTCTGTAGATTTCAGGCAAGGGAAGCAAGGTGAAGGAAAAAGAAGACAGAGCATTGGAGACTCCGTGATGATTGTTTCTAGGTAGGCAACAATCATGAAGACAGTCAGGAGGACTGTAGGAGAGGTTGGAGACACTCGGGGTTACAGAGTGACAGCGGTAGATTTGCCAGGAGGGCAGATAGACAGCAAGATGGCTATTGAAGGCCGTAGATATGCTGGAAGGAAAGACCCAGTGCTGATGAGCAAAGAAGAAATAGATGAAGAGCTCGTTGATATAAGGGCGGAGATAGAAAAGCTTGCATTGCATATGTAGCAGAACGCCAAGTTGAGATGGGTATATGAATGGCCCATGAGGAAGCCGAAGGTGAAATGGCCAGTCAATGAGTCGATGGCTAGAAGACAGTGTAGGTTGTTAAGAGGATGGTTGAGGCATGCTGAAAACCTCGACGGACCTGAAGAGATGGTTTAGGTATGTGAACCAGAGACTGGGAGAAACCTCGGTAGTGAGGATGAATTGGGATCAGCTGAAGATCTCAAGGACTGTCAAGAAGACAGCCAGGGAATTCCCAATTGCCAGGAGAGAAAAGAGTTGAGATTACTACGGGATCTCACAGACTGTCATGAGGACAGCCGGGGAATTTCACATTGCCAGGAGGGAAATGATATGAGGTCACTGTGGGATCTCATGGACTGCCAGGAGGGCAGCAGGAAAATCACAATTTTCCAAGTGGGCATGGGAACAGAAATGAGGCTATGTGAGAGTCTCATGAACTCAGAGGTGAGTTTGGATCAACCAGAGGAGCTGACAAAGGAAAATCAAAATAGCATTCTAATGATTGGGGGAATTGGAATATTCCTACCACTTAGCCCAAGGGAGGCAAAATTATGTGTTTCTGATGATGCGGTAGGAGAAAGACAGCCAGTCGTGACTGTTAAAGAAGAATTGGAGCAGGTGTTAGAAGCTGCCCAAGTAGAAGAAGAAAATGAGCATTCCGAGGAATGGCCCAACAGTTTTATCCAGGGAGCTGAGAAGATTGCAGCACTGAAGCTGGCAGCAAAAGAAGAGCAGGCAGATGTAGTACTTACTCCATGGGAGATGGAGCTTGAGATGTTGGAGGATTGGTTGAACAATCCGGGGCAAACAGAGGAGCATTCTGAGGAATCTCTCAAAGACTTCATCCAGGGAGATGAATTGGTGAAGACTGCAGTACCGAGGTATGCAGCAGATGATGAAGAGAAATTCTAGGTTGAGGAGCAACTAGGCGAAGTTGGAATTCAACCAGCGGGAGAACTAGTAGAAGAGGAAGCTGAACAGCAATTCAGTGAGGAGACTGCAGAGATGAAGTCTGCAGCATAGTGGACAGTTAGCTCCACAGAACATGAAGAGGATGGCATGGGAGATCATGGTGAGTCTGCCCATTTGCAGGGAGAAATTGCAATAAGGGAGGTTGCATGAACAAAGCCAGCCACTGGAGCAGCTGGACGAAGTGATCGAGAAGATCAGAAGGTTGATGGTAGAGTCAGCAAGGACTTCCAGCAAGGAGAAGATGAGCAAAGAAGCAGCAGCAGTAGTGGCAGAGAGATGGAGCGGATGAACAGCTCCAAAAATTTGTTTGGGATCCAGGAGGATTTACACCGCTAAGATGGGAAGCTCATGAGCAAGAGCTCATAAATTTTGCAGCAGAGGAGTATGATGTAGGAGCATCACTCCATGTCAGCCAGCCAGCCCACGTCAGCGCACACATTCAAGGATGTAGAGGCACAACCCTCATTTAAATTTGAATTTTGAATGTAATTAATGTTGTAGGTTGTTGAGCCATGAAGCTATGCCTTTGCACAGGCATTAGAGTAGATAGCCTTAAATGTTTGTAAGGCTAAGATCTAGATCTAGATCCGATTCTGGACTAGACAACCCATTCAATGTAATTAAATCGAGTAGGTAGATTGGAGGGAAGAGCTCAAAGAGCCCCTCATTTAAAAGATAGAGGGATCTTCTTGGTATCAACACACACAAAGAGAGAGAGAGAGAGAGAGAGTAGAGAAGAGCCGAGGCTTTGTTACATCCCGCGCTCAGAATACCTTTGTAAAAAGGCATTTTTATTAATACAAACAGAAGCAGTTTTTCCTGCAAGCATATTCTGTGTTGAATGAATGTCTATGTTTGTTCTTTATATGTTGTAGATGTATGTTAGGTATGCATTTGTAGTGGTTTTGTTTGATTTCAGGGTTAGAGGTCTTTGAGGCTTCACACTAGGAGGGTGTGACAGAACGTTGTGGGTTCTGATAGTCGTGCACAGAGGGTGCATTTCTGAATTCTGCGGGTTCAGACAAAGGCATGCCAGGAGGGCACAGTAGCTGAAATCATTGGCTCGAAGGAAGACCTCAAGGTTTTTGAATACCTTGGAGGTAAGGCTCTGTATGAGAGACACAGTTGCAGACAGAATCTCTGAGGAGTTCTGTAACGCTCTGCCAGGAGGGCATTGAGTAGATGTGCAGATAGGCATAGGAGAAAAGAACTCTTTGAATTTTGTAATTTGAAGAAGAATCGAAAGAAAGATCTTCACAGGGTTACTAAACACTCTGCAGACTCAGCAAGAGGTTGCTTGAGCGAAGGATTGCCAGGAGGGCATCAAAAATTCTCCATCTGAAGGAGAAGGAAAAAAGGACCGAGTTCCTTAGAAGTCTGAGTAACGGGGAAGCTCAGAAGAGATAGCACTTTGCGTACGAAGACTCTGCAAGGAGCGCAGAAGTCAAAGAATTCTTTAAGGATTCTAAGGGATAAAGCTCAGGAGGAACAACGTCATGGAGAACACAGGCGAGACTCAAGGTAAAGAGTTCGCAGAGGAGAGGAGCAAGGGTTGAGGCCTTTTTCACTTGGATAATTCTTCCAAGTCCGGGAAGAAAGCGCAAAAGTTCAGGAGGAAGCATAGCTGTCGTCGAACCAGCCGAAGAGATCTGGACCGTTGAAGTTTCCACGTCCAGGGAGCAGTGGAGGAGCACGTAGAATAGAAGATATTCTGAGTCGTTGGATCTTGCTCAGAAAACCTGATAGCCATTGGATCCGTGAGGAGTTGCACGAGGGTTAAGCCTTCGTGAACAGAAGCGAAAGTCCCGAAGGAGTGAGCATATCGAGATATTGGAGGTCTCGTTGACGAGAGATCGGGACACTCCATGGTGAAAGTCTCGAAATAGATCTGAGCCGTCCATCTAGGAGGAGGACAAGTGTCACGAGATCACCCACATCAGGATTTCGGACTTCGGGATTTCAGAGGTCTCAAGGACAAGAAGTCGGGACACTCCATGGTAAAAGTCTCGAAATAGAGAAAGGATCGCAGCCGTCCATTGGAAGGAGGACGTGTGTCATGAAATCACCCACTTCATGGATTCGGACACCCGGAAACTCAGAGGGAATATTTTTTTTGACTTCGCACCTGGCAAAGTCCCGAAATGATCTAGGTTGTCCATCCGTATTTCGGATATGGATTCGAGTTGATAGAGGATTTGTGTCACTAGGGGTCACAAGTCGTGAAATCGCGAAACAACGAGGACCGTCCATCTGAGGGAGGACACGTGGCAACAATCCAGGATTTCGAGGAAAATCCCGAAAGGAAGAGTCCATCAGGATTTCAGAAACTGGGAATTCAGGAGTCCCATTGATGAGAGGTCAGGCTCTCATATTGATAAGTTCTGAAGGGAATAAGACTGTGGTCTTATGAGAAGTGGTCATATGTGCCAAAGCATAGCCCAGGGGGCTAATCGTTGATTGAAGCATTTTCGAGATTTCGGAATTTCAGTGTTTGGGAGTTTGAGAAGACAGAGGTTCTCGATATCAGGACTCAAGGAGTCCCGAACCCCGAATTTCATGGTCGTGTGCAAATGACCATGAGGAAAAGAGAAGGACCTGTGGATCGGAAATTTGATATTCCAGTGAGGAGTCAAAAGAGTCTCTTCGGCTCGGGGAAGTGAATGAACGATCCTGTGAGCGGACTTCGGCCCGAGGGTCAGACAGGGGGTCTGCATCAGTTGTGGTATCAGAGCTTGAATCTTGTCTATAGATTTCAGGCAAGGGAAAAGAGGAGAAGGAAAAGGAAGACAGAGAGTTGGAGACTTTGTGATGATTTTTTGCAAGTAGGTAACAATCAAGAAGACAATCAAGAGGACTGTAGGAGAGGCTGGAGACACTAGGGGTTACAGAGTGACAGCGGTAGATTTTGCCAGGAGGGTAGATAGACAGCAAGATGGCTATTGAAGGCCGTAGATATGTTGGAAGGAAAGACCCAGAGCTGATGAGAAAAGCAGAAATAGATGAAGAGTTCGTTGTTATAAGGACGGAGATAGAAAAGCTTGCATTGCGGATGTAGCAGAGCGCCAAGTTGAGATGGGTATATGAATGGCCCATGAGGAAGCCAAAGATAAAATGGTCAGTCAATGAGTTGATGGCTAGAAGACAGTGTAGGTTGTTAAGAGGATGGTTGAGGCATGCTGAAAACCTCGACGGACCTGAGAAGATGGTTCAGGTATGTGAACCAAAGACTGGGAGAAACCTCGGTAGTGAGGACAAATTGGGATCAACTGAAGATCTCAAAGATTGTCAAGAAGACAGCCAGGAAATTCCCAATTGCCAAGGGGGAAAAGAGTTGAGATTACTGTGGGATCTCACAAACTATCATGAGGACAGCCGAGGAATTTCACATTTCTAGGAGGGAAATGATATGAGGTCACTGCGGGATCTCATGGACTGCCAGGAGGGCAGTAGGAAAATCCCAATTTGCCAGGTGGGCATGGGAACAGAAGTGAGGCTATGTGAGAGTCTCATGAACTCAGAGGTGAGTTCGGATCAACTAGAGGAGCTGACAAAGGAAGATCAGAATAGCATTTTGATGATTGGGGGAATTGGAATATTCCTACCACTTAGCCCAGGGGAGGAAAAATTATGTGTTGTCGATGATGCGACAGGAGGAAGACAACCAGTCGTCACTGTCAAAGAAGAATTGGAGCATGTGTTAGAAGCTGCCCAAGTAGAAGAAGAAAATGAGCATTCCGAGGAATGGCTCAACAGTTTTAGCCAGGGAGCTGAGAAGACTGCAGCACTGAAGCTGATAGCAGAAGAAGAGCAAGCAGATGTAGTACTCACTCCATGGGAGATGGAGCTGGAGATGTTGGAGGATTGGTTGAACAATCTGGGGAAAATAGAGGAGCATTCTAAGGAATTGCTCAAAGACTTCAGCGAGGGAGATGAATTGGTGAAGACTGTTGTACCGAGGTATGCAGCAAATGATGAAGAGAAATTCCAGGTTGAGGAGCAACTGGTCGAAGCTAGAATTCAACCAGCAGGAGAACTAGCAGAAGAGGAAGCTGAATAGCAGTTCAGTGAGGAGACTGCAAAGATGAAGTCTGCAACAGAGTGGACACTTAGTTCCATAGAAGATGAAGAGGATGGCATGGGAGATCATGGTGATCTTCCCATTTGCAAGGAGAAATTGCAGCAGGGGAGGCTGCATGAACAGAGCCAACCACTGGAGCAGCTAGACGAAGTGATCAAGAAGATCAAAAGTCTGATGGTAGACTTAGTAGAGACTTCCAGCAAGGAGAAGCTGGGCAGAGAAGCAGCAGCAGCAGCGCAGCAGAAAAAGCAACAACAATGGCAGAGAGATGGAGCGGATGAACAACTCCAGACATTTGTTTGGGATCCAGGAGGATTTCCACCGCTGAGATGGCAAGCTCATGAGAAGAAGCTCATGAATTTTGCAGTTGAGGAGTATGATGTAGGAGCATCTCTCCACGTCAGCCAGCCATCCCACGTCAGCGCACGCATTCAAGGATGTAGAGGCACAGCCCTCATTTAAATTTGAATTTTGAATGTAATTAATGTTGTAGGTTGTTGAGCCATGAAGTCGTGCATTTGCACAGGCATTAGAGTAGACAGCCTTGAATGTTTGTAAGTCTGAGATCTAGATCTGATTCTGGACTAGACAGCCCATTCAATGTAATTGAATCGGGTAGGTAGATTGGAGGGAAGAGCTCAAAGAGCCCCTCATGTAAAAGATAGAGGGATATTCTTGGTATCAACACACACAAAGAGAGAGAGAGTAGAGAAGAGTCGAGGCTTTATTACAGCCCGCGCTCAGAATACCTTTGTAAAAATGAATTTTTATTAATACAAACAGAAGCAGTTTTTCCTGCAAGTATATTATGTGTTGAATGAATGTCTATGTGTGTTCTTTATATGTTGTAGATGTATGTTAGGTATGCATTTGCAGGGGTTTTGTTTGATTTCAGGGTTAGAGGTCTTTGAAGCTTCACACCAGGAGGGTGTGACAGAACGTTGCGGGTTCTGATAGTTGTGCATAGAGGGTGCATTTCTGAATTCTGCGGGTTCAGACAAAGGCGTGCCAGGAGGGCACAGTAGCTGAAATCATTGGCTCAGAGGAAGACCTCAAGGTTGTTGAATACCTTTAAGGTAAGGCTGTGTATGAGAGACACAATTGCAGACAGAATCTCAGAGGAGTTCTGTAAGGCTCTGCCAGGAGGGCATTGAGTAGATGTGCAGATAGGCACAGGAGAAAAGAACTCTTTGAATTCTGTAATTTGAAGAAGAATCTAGAGAAGGATCTTCACAAGGTTACTGAACACCCTGCAAACTCAGCAAGAGGTTGCTTGAGCGAAGGACTACCAAGAGGGCATCAGAAATTCTCCATCTGAAGGAGAAGGAAAAAAGGACCGAGTTCCTTAGAAGTTTGAGTAACGGGGAAGTTCAGAAGAGATAGCACTTTGCGTGCAAAGACTCTGCGAGGAGCGCAGAAGTCAAAGAATTCTTTAAGGATTCAAAGGGATAAAGCTCAGGAGAAACAACGTCGTGGAGAACGCAGGCGAGACTCAAGGTAAAGAGTTCGCAGAGGAGAGGAGCAAGGGTTGAGGCCTTTTGCACTTGGAGAATTCTTCCAAGTACGGGAAGAAAGCGCAAAAGCTCAGGAGGAAGCATAGTTTTCATCGGACCAACCGAAGAGATCTGGACCGTTGAAGTTTCCACGTCTAGGGAGCAGTGGAGGAGCGCTCAGGACAGAAGAGATTTTGAGTCGTTGGATCTCGCTCAGAAAACCTGACAGTCGTTGGATCTGTGAGGAGTTGCACGAGGCTTAAGCCTTCGTGAACAGAGGCGAAATTCCCGAAGGAGTGAGCATATCGGGATATCGAAGGTCCGATTGACGAGAGATTGGAACACTCCATGGTGAAAGTCCTGAAATAGATCTGAGCCATCCATCCAGGAAGAGGACACGTGTCGCGAGATCACCCACATTAGTATTTCGGACATCGAGATTTCGGAGGTCTCGAGGACAAGAAGTTGGGACACTCCATGGTGAAAGTCCCGAAATAGCGAAAGGATCGCAGCCGTCCGTTGGAAGGAGGACGTGTGTCACGAAATCACCCACTTCGGGGATTCAGACACTGGGAAACTCAGAGGGAAGAGTTTTTGCGACTTTGCACCTGGCGAAGTCCCGAAACGATCTAGGTTGTCCATCCGTTGGGGACACGTGGCGGAGATCGAGACTCCATCGATATTTCGGATATCGGGGATTCAAGTTGACAGAGAATTTGTGTCACTGGGGGTGGCAAGTCGCAAAATCGTGAAACGACGAGGACCATCCATCTGAGGGAGGACACGTGGCAGCAATCCAGGATTTCGGGGAAAATCCCGAAAGGAACAGTCCATCGGGATTTCGAAAATCGGGAATTCGAGAGTCCCGTTGACGAGAGGTCGGGCTCTTGTATTGATAAGTCCCGAAGGGAATAAGACTGCAGTCTTATGAGAAGTGGTCATATGGGCCAAAGCATAGCCCAGGGGGCTAATCGTTGATTGAAGCCTTTTCGGCATTTCGGAATTTCGGTGTTCGGGAGTTCGAGAAGACAGAGGTTCTCGACATCAGGACTCAAGGAGTCCCGAAACCCGAATTTCATGGTCGTGTGCAGACGACCATGAGGTATAGAGAAGGACCTGTGGATCGGAAATTTGATATTCCAGTGAGGAGTCAAAAGAGCCGCTTCGACTCGGGGAAGTGAATGAACGATCCTGTGAGTGAACCGGCCCGAGGGTCAGACAGGGGGTCTGCATCACTTGATTGTAGTGAACTTTGGAGCTGCAGTTAGCTTGGAAAATTCTCTCTATTGCTAAATTTATGAGAGCCCGATTTATAATTATTCTAATACACACTTCTTCTGATATTTTAGGGTTTTCCCCTTTTTAGTTGTGTGATCTGTCTCTGTCATACTAGAGGGCATGTGAAAAGTTTGCTCAAACTGTCTACAAAACTTAATTTCTGTCACATATGGCCATTGAACCCAAACGAACGTCATTGATAAAAGTGACATCTGCTATACCCCAACAGAAAAGTTGCATCAGCTCATTTCATCTGTAGATTATCCCATATATTCTATGCCGCCACTATGAAAATTCCCAACGAATAAAGAAGTACTCCCCATTTAACTAATCATCAATGGCTAATAAATCGGAAACAGTATTTGAAATTTTGTCATGGAGTAAACTAAATTTTCAGAGAAGGAATTTTCATTCCGGCTAGAAATGTTACAGAATTTTGCAGAAATAGGTTGTTGTAGGGTTTGATCCAAACCTAATTTTCGCCATTCTTAATAGTCTTTATTCGATAAACGAGCTACCAGATTGTAGATGACGCCATTCTCAAAGATTCATGAATCCGTCTCCGTACTCCATCCCCTGATTCAAGAGGCTCTAGCATCTCATGTAGAAAATGAGAAATATATGCATCCCTTGCATTGGATCCAAAGGTATGCCCCACTTCAGGACAATGGCTTCAAATCCACCCTTGAAACGCAAAGAAGACCTTTCATTTTAACCCTTCCAGTGGAATAATTACAAGCTTTAAAAGTTTGCAGGAAAAGACCTCTAAATAACACCGCTACTCCACTTCCCCGCTGATATTCTAGGAAGAATGAAATTTCCCTGCTCTCCTCGAGGCGAATTCCCGTATATCTCTAAGAATGTATGGCTAGTAATAATTCCAATTCTCAAGAGAAAATTCACAATAAAGGCCCCAAGAATATAGCGACAACTTTAAATATTGCGCTCCCTGGGACAGTCTAACAGAATTAAAACAGTACATGCAACTAACAATGCAATTATGTATAATATAACGAAAAGAACAAAAGTACCGGCTTAGCCTTCAAATAATCCAGCTCCCTGAGTAGAAGTACCAAGGATTAGCCTTTATTCTACGTTTAGAACACTCAACTAATGCATTTTCCGCATTTCTTCAGTAAGCTTAGCACAATACACTAAAGAATGAAATTTAAACTCACTTCTCTCAGTATTTAGGTATGCTTGCGAAGTCGACTTTAGCCGCGATCAAATGATAACACGAGCAACCAAGCAAGCCTTTTCGCTTAAGTTTTAGAACTAGAATTGTTTCAATGAAGCTTTTAGAACAATTGCAACATATTTCAATTGATGGTGAAAACCCTATATATTCCTCAAGTTTAGAGATACTGAATATACGGTCCAAATGACAGCTCTGTTAATAATTTGAGAAGTTGAACTCTGACTGAATCGATGACGCTTTTGTTAATATTATTATTGTCGGAGTTTGCTATCCCTGGAAAGCAAAGAGAGCGTGTGGGATTCGAACCATGGTCATTCACAATTGAAAAGAATCAGGGACATTTCATTTCAAAGAAATAATGGAATTTAGAAAATCAAGGACGAAGGACCTGCACTCACAATTGTGCTTTCAAAACCCAGATGCAGAGACAACGGATTTTCAAAACCCAAATGTAGAGACAACCGATGCAGAGAATGAAGCACAACAGAGGCAGAGAAGGAAGTAATTACTACTCAACTAATAGGCACTTTAAATGGTAAGAGTTCATTCGCATTTGAGGCAGAGAAAGAAATTGCATGTTATACCCATGTTCAGCATGGAGACCGCCACATTGTCAATCAACAAATGGTCACGGCATTGCTACTCAAACAACAGTCACGATAACCAGGCTGTCAGGGAAATTGAAAATCAATGGCCACGTCAACCAGGCTGAGGGAAATTGAAAATCAATGTAAACTCATAGTATAAATATTGCATTGAAAAACAAACATTTATTGTTTACAGGACTTTATTTCCATCATTACTCAGTTGGGTAAAAATTACCAAGCAAACTTATGCTTTAAACTAAAATTGAGATGGAAAATTTGAGTCGCTCTGCAATAATAGGGTCATTTGAACCACCAATCAAACATCAAAAAAAATAATTTAAACTAATTAAAATAAATAAATAAAATGAGTTTGTAACGCTGTACTTTAGATAAAGCTCAAATTTTTTTGAGTCAAACTTCAACTAATAGCTGATCAACGACCTAGCAATCCCTATATACCATGCCTAGACTGCAGGTATAATAAAGAGGATACATTTTATAGAAGAATTCAGAAAATGTTACAGATGTACTACAAAATAGCCACATCTCCTCGTAATAGTCTTACAAAAGGTAGCTTTGTTGATAGATTTTGAACTTAGTATTCATATTACTCTTCTAACAATAACTCAATAACTCATTCTAAAGTTACTTAATATGTATAAAAAGGCATAGAGATGTTGCCAAGTATATAACTGCTTTGAAAAGCACTGTGCAAAGTTGCAAGTATCTTGCTACAAAATCACAGATTGAGAAATGCAAAATTCAAATGGAATTTGCCACCAATGTGTCATCACAGTTTTGTATGTGGATAATACTATAGATAATTGAGGCAATTTCTATTGCAGTTATACATTTTGTTGAGTTCAAAAACACAAACCCATGATCCCTGAAACCTAGAAATCCTACCATATGCCTTGGAAGTAGAGAATGATGAGCATGCAGGCAAGTAAAAAGATTTTAAATAACAAATAGAGACCTATCCAACTTATTGAGGACTCTGCCAAATCACCTTCCTACATAGGAAATGTGGTAAGAAAAAAAGAAGACTAAATTTACTACCTGTACTTTATTATGCAGTTAAGCTCTCCTCTAATGCATTCATGCAAATACCTCTCGTACGCTCCTAAGGTACACAAACAATAGCATAAAAGTATCCAAAGGTTTCTAAATACGAAAGGGAAAAAAATTGTTATAAAAGTTTCCAGAGAAGCCAACATCAAGAACCAGACAGAACCCCAAAGACAAAGTTAGGCACGATGAAATTTTGCAAATCTTCGTCCAAAAAATCCAACCTTGGCTACTTTACTGATTTATTAAAAAAGACAGAATCGACGATGTCATTGAGCCAATTAAAACAACCATCCATTCAGAGAATCACCACAATTGCCATAACTCAATTCTAATTAATTGAGTCTCACATCAGAAATACATTTGTTGATTTGTTGAGTTTATGGTTAAACTAAAAAACTGCACCTGATATTACCATGTCAATGAATCGGGCCATACGATTCGCAACGACTGGTTTGCAACATTTCAACCCTAATTTCTGTATGGAAAAAGACAGTTCGCCATTGAACTTGAGAATATGGATTCTAGGTTTAGCCCATTGATCTGATATTTTGTTGGGCGTTAGACTGTAATTTATTGCACGCGGCCCTATCGATCGCTACCTTGTTGTGGAAGACTTAAAAAACACTAAGATATTGATAATCCTTCCCGGTTTTACAATTTTTAAAAAATAAAAATTAAAACCAAAATTCTATAAAACTGCCACCTACCACCTCATCTTCAGTTTAATTTGTATTTTAGTGTCATAATACCTGTGATAATAGATATCATTAATTTTAACACTGCAAGTTCTGATTACGAAATTGTTGAGTGCGGCCTTCTTAATTTTATCATAAATTATACATAACAACAAAGTCCTCTGTAAAAAAATTATGAAATTTACAATTAAATATTATACTAAAGTTAGGGATGTTGTAAATTGTCAAGTTTAATGTAGATAAACGTTAATCAATACTAATGTTGATGTTGATGATCAATTAGACAGATGTAGTAATTCTAGTTAATATAGCAACCATTTGTATTTATTAATTTATTATATTAACATTAAGCATTTATTATCACTGTGAGCAAGTTATTATTATTTATTTATATAATAATTTTTTGATCTTTTACTATTTATTTATATAAATTTAAACTTATTCTCATACTTTTCTCCATTATTTTTATTTATATAATATTTTTTTCTCTTTTTAATTTACTTATTTTTTTTAACTTAAGTAGATTTAATCTTTCTTTGAAATAGATGTTGTCTTATAGAAAAGCCCATGCATGTGGCATGCATTGTTGGACTTTTGTTCATTAGTGTGCAAGTTGTAAAGAAATTATGTGGAGTAAATAGAGGATCCAAGAAATCCCCATTGTTTCCATTTCCATGCTTAGTTTTTGTGATGACCACAATCTCGTAAATCAGGGATGCTAAACCAGTTTGTACGGCTCCTTGAAAACAGAAATGTGGATGAGTTGGTCGTCGGGGCCTCGACAAAATTATTTATGAACGACGTGAAGGCCACAATAAGGCCTCAAACTTTTCAACCAATGACAGTTTAAAAAAAATAAGTTATTTTATAGATTAAAAAATAAAAAATTGTATTTCTTATGTAGAACATTAGGTTTCCCATGGAAATTTTTTAAGTCATTGGAAATTAATGTCAAATCAATAACAAAATCATTGCTCTAATCCTTTTTTGGCACGGACTAATAATAACTTGGAAGAGTGACCTGATGTACAGGTAATATAATAGAGAAGCACTTTTTATCTAAGGTTGTGTTGGATGCAGAAATGGCTCATTGCCTAATGGGGGGAGAAAAAAGAGAATCTGTTTACTCACGTCAGTAGAAGCTAAGATTGATGAAGTTCAGATTCCATCCAATGCCAAGTGGCAATCTATCTTGCCTAGATGCTTTTGCTAGAAGATAGGGAGCCAATAGCAGCAGTTGACTCACTATTGATGTCATCCTTATTCCCATCCCACATCTTTTGCCCATTCGTATTTCACACAACACTTGATGTTATGTCTTAAGTTGTGATTCGTGTAAATAAATAGCTTCAACATTAGTTATTAAGGGTTGGCAAGAGGCCAACGAAACAATTTTGTTCTAGGAACCTCTATGATGTTACAACCATTCGTCAAGGTGGAGTTTTCTCATGTTGCACCTCTCCCCTTAAATAATAATAAGCTATCCTGATGAAAAGTTCGAGTGAGTAAATTAATGTTTCTCTCTCCCATTCCGAGGGAATCCTTCTCCTTCTAGTTTTAGTATTAATCCAAAAGAAAATATTTGAGCCAGAACGAAACGAACAGCCACCCGAACTAATGAATGGGCGAGCACATCCATGCATACCCTCGACCTTTGATGAATTGAGTGCAGGAATCACCTAGATCTTCTTGAGCTACCACCTTGAGATTGAACCCCTTGGAATCTCTATGTACAGATTGAACACATCGCCACTTTCCAACCCCGATCCACTACTGCAATTCGAGGAAACGCAATCTACTGATACATAGATGGAATACACCTTTTATAAGAAGAATGCAAAGAAACACACTAAACCCCTTCACTCACCATGTACTAGCACTATGCATCCCTTGCCTTTAACTACACACTGGAATGTGTAAGTGATCACTTACTTACTTACAGAATAACATGCACTCCCCCACCTCTCCCTCCTACCTTATTTTTTCGACTTCCATACTGCAAAGTTGTGTTCCTCCCTATCCAAACCACCTACCTTATTTCGTAAGTGATCAACGACTCTTGTAAAATCACTTTGAGTTCACATCAAAGATGATATATAGTGAAGGTGAGAAAAATTGATCCAACCCACCTACCTTATTTCGTAAGTGATCAACGGCTCTTGTAAAATCACTTTGAGTTCGCCTTGGAGATGAGATATAGTGAAGGTGAGAAAAATTGAAAATTATAGGAAGATTTATAGTGGGACGAGGTCAATAGTGGAGAAAATTACTATTTGAGGGGTTGGTGTTATCAGCAAGTGAGGGAAATGAATTAGGGCCTAATGGACAACAAGAAGAAAGGTTCTCACTGAAACAAATTATTGAAACTTGTTCTGAAATTCATTAAAAGCAACGAAGGCTTAGTGGATTGAGGAAGGCATAATGTATTGAGAAAAGTGGCATGCGTGGTCTCTTATCCTTCTCTTACCGACTATCACAACCCTGATCTTGAAGGGTTATTTAAATCTCAGTACTTGAGGGGAAGAAACAAAGGGCCTTGAATCTCTTCCCAATATTATATATGTAATTATGCATTTTTTCCCTCACAGTCCTTCAAAAGCAAGCAAGATGGTGATGAATTGTGATTGGTCTAAACCTAAATATCCCCATTGGTTTATATAGGGGCTATTGTCATTTCATTATTTCCCTAAGTTCATGGTTGTCTCCATATTACCTCACCCTCCCTTTCAATATAGCTTTAGGCACTACACCTGAAAAATCCAAGGTCTAACCCCTCCCTCCTTCAAACCTCTATGGTCGAATATCGATAAGGAGCAGGAACTCTCTAAGGAGCTCAAGGAGAACTCTTCTCTCTCCTAGATAAAACCCAAAACGGATCATCCATCTCATGGCAACAGGAAAGAAAGGGAATGAAGATGACAATAAAAAGGAGTAGAAGAAAATACAGATACAGATATCTGGATTTGGAAAGGAGGAGGAAAATATCAATGAGAAAGATAAGGGATTAATGGCGACCCCTAGCCAACCCCCAACAACTAATATAAGACAATACAAAGGGGTACTTTTTATCCATAGAATTTTCCCCCTGTCAGTAGGGGGGTCGAGGGTATGGTCCCGGGCCTGAGAAAAGGTTTGCCCCCCTACCTTGGATAAAGATAGTTTGTAGCAGGGTGCCCAAGTTCAAGGGTGCATTCTTTTCCCTTCAATAAATCAATTCAACAAGAAATAAGTTAAGTAATTAATGGGAGGCATATTTTAGTTTCACCCCGTCCCCACTACTTATTTTATTCATTCAGGGGAGTCATCCCTCGGTAACTTGCACCCGTACCATATGATGTTACCCCATGCCCTCCCTACAGGGTCAACTGCTAACCGGTATCTAGAGATTACTCTTACCACCTCACTTTCATTCATTACTAACAATACACTTAGATCATAGGAGCCACATTGAAGCTATGAAATACATGTTTGAGCAAAAGATGGGGTCTTTGGGGTGCAAGGATTTATCTAGTGTTTATCCTATGTTTTTTACCCCTCTAATGAGCTCTAGAGTCCCTACAACTGCAAGTAGGAAGTGGTGGACATATCGTTCGTAACAAATGCTAATAAGGTTGAGGACATTGAAGTGAAGGGGGTGTGGGGGTTTGCATCAATCTCTCAACATGGCTTGCAGCGATCTATTCATGTGTGTAATCTAGCTAGGTTGTTGATGATTCTTTTTAGACTCAATGAATAGGCTACTAGTTGGTTGATGGATTATTGATTTAGGCATTCCCTCACACCCAATGGTTACCCACTTTCGCTCATGTTTACTCATCGGTCACTCCCAGCTTGTGTAATTTTTAAACCTATGAAGTAAAGCAATGCATATAGATTCTTAATCAAAAAAGAATTTAATCAATGGCTCATACACAGAGATTTTATACCGGAAACCCTCAACCGGGAAAACCTTTTTTATATTCATTATATCGAATTTCACCATTTTTAGAAAGACGCAGTTGTCATATCTGACGTGCCCACATACACACATGCAAATAATATAACACATACCCAACATTCTCCCACTTGTTGTTTTCTTTGCATCCAGGGGTCCATGGGATTATATAGTCAACAATCCAAGGCAGCAATGCCCATTGTTACTCTACAACAAGAGAAATTTTATGTGCTCATAGACTTTGTCAATGAATCTGCAACATTCTTCAAAGTGTCAACCTTTTCCAGCAACACCTTCTTTTCCTCAACCATGTCTCTCACAAAGTGATACTGAACATCAATATGCCTTGTCTTTGAATGATAAGATGGGTTCTTTGGCAGGAAGATTGCACCCTAACTGTCACAATCTAATCTCACTGCTTGTTGTACCAACCCAATACCTGAACACAATCTGTGTAACCATACTTCTTCCTTGCTTGCATGAGTGGCTACCATGTATTCAGCTTCTGTAGTTGAGAGTGCCACTATAGCCTATCTTTTGCTCATCTAACTGATTGCTCCTCCAAATAGGTTAAACACATACCCACTTGTAGATCTTTTGCTATCTAGATCTCCAACCCAGTCTACATCAACAAAGCCATTTATGTCCATCACTCTGTCCAATCCTGGTCTTCCTTGGTAGCACAATCCATAACTGGTAGTGCCACAAAGATACCTGAAGACCCTCTTTACTGTTGTCCAATGCTCCTTCCCTGGTTTTGACATATACCTGCTCAAAACTCCCACTGCATGTGCAATGTCCAGTCTAGTACAGACCATTGCATACATCAAACTGCCAACTGCACTAGCATACGGAACATGGGACATGTCCTCTTCTTCTTCTTGTGTCTTGGGACACCGATCTGCAGATAACTTTACACCTATAGGAATAAGAACCTTGACCGATTTACTTCCATGCATATTAAAACTATGCAATATCGTCTCAACATATTTTCTCTTATTCAACCAGAGTTTCTTGTTTGCACGATCTCTTTTAATCTCCATTCCCAGAATGAAGTTAGCAACACCAAGATCCTTCATGTCAAATTTGGAGGACAGTCGTGATTTCACCTCCTTGATAACATCCATGTTATTTCCTACCAACAACATGTCATCGAGATGCAACACTACATAAATGAAGTGATTACCAACCTGCTTGGAATACACACAGTGATCATCCCTGCTTCTTACAAATCTCAATCCAAGGATGTATGTGTCAAAATTTTGGTACCACATCCTAGGTGATTGCTTCAGACCATATAGTGACTTCTTTAGCTTACAGACCAACTCTTTCTTTCCCTTCACTACAAATCCTTCTGGCTGGTTCATGTAGATTTATTCTTCCAAATCCCCATGTAGGAATGTTGTCTTCACATCCATATGTTCCACTTCAAGATCAAAAGCAGCAGCAATAGATAAAAGAAATCTAATAAAAGTTAACTTAGCAATAGGAGAAAAAATCTCACCAAAGTCAATTCCCTCTACCTAGGAATAACCTTTTACTACTAACTGAGCTTTGTATTTCTCCACTTTACCTTGTGCATTAAACTTCTTCTTAAACAACCATTTGCTACCAACACATTTTCTTCCAGCTAGCAACTCAACTATATCCCATGCCTCATTCTTATCCAAGGCATCCATTTCTTCAACCATGGCCTTCTTTCAGAGTTTACTATCCTCTGAATTCACTGCTTCCCTGACAATTCTGGGATCATCATCAGTAATAGATAATGCAAAATTAGAATGAAAATCAGGTGGACTATACCTTTCTGGTTTGCTTTTAACTCTCACTGGTCTCCTCAATACTGGGGTATGAGGTTCTTCTTCTTCTTCTTCTGATTCCTCTTCTAATTCAGATGATTCAGATTTTGCATCATCCAACTCAAGCTCTATTTTCTCAGGATCATCTTGCGTTGGTAGGAATTCCTGTTTGGACACATATTTTACCTCCCTGAAAACAACATCTCGACTGTAAACAGTATTCTTGGTTTGTAGGTTCCAAAGCTTATAACCTTTCACACCATCTTTATAACCAATAAAGATACACTTTTCAGCCTTTTTATCCATCTTACTCCTATTTTCCTTTGGAACATGTACATAAGCATCACAACCAAACACTCTAAGATGTTGAAGAGAGGGTTTCTTTCCAGACCATACCTCGTGTGGAGTTTTATCATCCAACGTTGATGAAGCCAATCGATTGACCAGGTAACATGTTGTACCCACTGCCTCTGCCCAGAATTCTTGTCCTAAGCCAGCACCACTGAGCATGCTCCTTGCTTTTTCCATCAGTGTCTTGTTCATCCTTTCTGCAACTCCATTCTCCTGAGGAGTGTATGGAGTAGTCTTCTGCCTTTCTATACCACACTTCTTACAGAATTCTTTGAATTCATTTCTGTAGAATTTTCCACCATTATCTGTTCTCAATACCTTTATTTTCTTCTCTGTCTGATTTTCTACCAGAGCCTTAAACTCTTTAAATTTATCAAATAGCTCATATTTCTTTCTAAGAAAATAAATCCATGTGTTCCTTGAAAAAGCATATATGAATGAAACATAATACATAGATTTACCTATGGATGGAACAGGAACAGGTCTAAACACATCACTGTGTATCAACTCTAAGATTCCCTTTGCTCTTGTAGCACCAGATGGGAATCTTACTTGATTATGTTTACCATATATGAAATGTTCACAGAAATCAAAATACAGCGTGTAATTATACATACCTTCAACCATACCTTTACCATGTAGTCTTCGAAGGCCCTTTTCTCCAATATGTCCCAGTCTTTGATGCCACAGCATGGTCTTCTTTCCAGGGAAAATATTTGTCTTGTCTTCTTTATTTCTCTGTTCAGGGACAACAGAACTGTTACACCCATTAGTATAAGTGCTTCCCAACAACTTGTATAGAGTTCCACACCAAACTCCCCTCATCAACACCATTGCTCCTTGTACCATCCTGCAAGAGTTCTTTCCAAATATAGTATCCACTCCTACATCATCCATCTTTCTTACAGATATTAGGCTCCTGGCTAGTTTTGGAATGTGCAAAACCCTAGGGAGAGTTCTAATCCTTCCATCTTTTAGCAGCAACTTAACCCTTCCACGTCCCAAGATTTTTGTTGTCGAGTCATCTCCTAGGAATACATCACCGCCATCGTATTTTTCGTATTCAGAGAACCACTCCCTGTGAGGAGTCATTTGGTATGACGCACCTGAGTCGATCAACCATACATCACGGTCTGCATGTGTACTTGTAGATGTCAAGTAAAAATCACCTCCTTCTTCAGTGGAGGTTTTCACCTCTGTGGAAGAGGTACTATCAGATCCATTTGGTTTATCAACCTTCTTAGACTTGCAATCTTTCTTATAATGCCCTGTTTTACCACACTTCCATCATTTCCTCAAAGATTTTCCTGGAGACTTAGATCTACCTGTAGATTTAGATCTCCCCCCTGAAGGTTTACCAAGATTCATGTCTTGGGTATGAACTCTTACAAATAAAGCATTTGTGTTATGACTATCCATGCTTTTCCGCCTCATCTTTTCATATAACAAGAATGAAACTATATCCTCATACTTCAATGTAGATTGAGTGGTACTACCAATTGCTACAACTAGATTATCCCAAGAGTTATGCAAAGAACATAACAAAGTAATACACTTATCTTCTTTTGCAATCGTAATATTAACAGAGACAAGTTGACTTAGCAGAGTATTAAAGGCATTTAGATGTTCTGTCACAGAATCTCCATCTTCCATCCTAAGATGATACAACTTCTTTCGAAGAAACAACTTGTTTACCAGGGACTTTGATTGATACAAATTCCCCAACTTATCCCATAGTTCCTTGGTTGTATATTCTCCCGAGGCATTCAACAAAACCGAATCTACCAGGCAGAGTTGAATAGTACTCCTTGCTCTTCTGTCCAACTTCTCCCAATCTTCCTTCGGCATACCAATAGTTGGTGTACTAGTAGTTTGTGTACTAGTAGGTTGTGTACTAGTAGGTTGTGTACCAGTAGCCTGTGTGCTAGTAGACGGTGTACCAGGAGGTTGTGTACTAGGATCCACAACGATCCATTCTTCTTTGTCTACAATAAGGTCCTCCATCTTGAGCTTCCATAGCTCAAAGTTTTTACCGTTGAACTTCTCTATCTCGATTCTAGATGAGCTCACCATTCCTCTTTATATACTCGAATCTCCACTGCAAAAGCTCTCACTAAACCCAGGTTTATCATAGACCCAAGATAAACTTGATCTATCAAGACCGAGCCAAAACCTCAACAACAAAGGCATCCCTCTTTAGCCAAAAACGAGCTCTGATACCACCTGTAAGTTTTAAACCTGTGAAGTAAAGCAATGCATATAGATTCTTAAGCAAAACATAATTTAATCAATGGCTCATACACAGAGTACACGGAGATTTTATACCGGAAACCCTCAACCGAGAAAACCTTTTCTATATTCATTATATCGAATTTCACCATTCACCATACAATATATACAATGTTTTTAGGTATTCTGTAGATACCAAAACCCTAATCCCTTAATACGGGATTAATTTAGAAAGATTCAGTTGTCATATCTAACAGTCCCACACACACACATGCAACTAATATAACACATACCCAACAGTTTGACTGAGTTATCAAGCCTTCGCTCTTACAATACTAGATTCCTTGACTTGATGATGGATCATTCAGACAAAAGGAAATCATAGTATCATGTTATTATATGATGTTGTGTTAATTATGATTCAGTTTGAACACTGATTGATGATAACTGAAGTTGATTATCGATCCTTATCATTGAATGGACAAGAAAGGGTGCGCAACCCAAGGTTACTAGGTCAAATATGTGGTTCAAATATGTGGTGACTTATTTCCCCTCTCTTTCAATTATATATTGTATATAGAACAAGCATGTGTAAATATCATACATATAATGATCTACGCCTCAGGTCTAACAGTCTTAATTTCCCTAAGTAGAGGATCGGGGCTAAAGGGTTTCATTTACCTAATAAAAAGCAAGGGGAACACATTCATTTGGTTTCTAAATTCATGAACAGGGTAATCGATCAAAACAAAGGAGGTGGTGAGATGTTGTTTCAACCAATTTCCTTGAGTGATAGTGTAATTTAGCTCATGCATTTTCGATGATTTCATGGCTTTCATGTACATGTAGCTCCCATAGTAGATCATGTCAATGAAGAAGCAGTGAGGGAAACATGGTGAAGAAGAATGATAGGTTTGGGGTCCCCCAATCTTTGAGAGAGAAAGAGAAACATGGAAAGACGCTACTCCAATTCACAATGAAGAATGTCGATGAAAATGGGCATCGATGGCATTAAACTCGTAAAATGGGTGCATTAATTCCGTAATTTTGACAGCAATATAGAGTGATCAATTGCATGATCGAATTGTGAAGAATTGTGAGGAAGCGAGGAGAAGGAAAAGGAAGACAAAGAATTGGAGACTCAGTGATGATTGTTTGCAGGTAGGCAACAATCAAGAAGACAGTCAGGAGGACTGTAGGAGAGGCTAGAGACACTAGGGGTTACAGAGTGATAGCGGTAGATTTTCCAGAAGGGAAGATAGACAGCAAGATGGCTATTGAAGGCCGTAGATATGCTGGAAGGAAAGACCCAGAGCTGATGAGCAAAGTAGAAATAGATGAAGAGCTCGCTGATATAAGGGCGGAGATAGAAAATCTTGCATTGCGGATGCAGCAGAACGTCAAGTTGAGATGGGTATATGAATGGCCCATGAGGAAGCAAAAGGTAAAATGGTCAGTCAAGGAGTTGATGGCTAGAAGACAGTGTAGGTTGTTAAGAGGATGGTTGAGGCATGCTGAAAACCTCGACGGACCTGAAGAGATGGTTCAGGTATGTGAACCAGAGACTGGGAGAAACCTCGGTAGTGAGGATGAATTGGGATCAGCTGAAGATCTCAAGGACTGTCAAGAAGACAGCCAGGAAATTCCCAATTACCAGGAGGGAAAAGAGTTGAGATTACTGCGGGATCTCACAGACTGTCATGAGGACAACCAGGGAATTTCATATTGCCAGGAGGGAAATGATATGAGGTCACTGCGGGATCTCATGGACTGCCAGGAGGGCAGAAGGAAAATCCCAATTTTCCAGGTGGGCATGGGAACAGAAATGAGGCTATGTGAGAGTCTCATGAACTCAGAGGTGAGTTCGGATCAACTAGAGGAGCTGACAAAGGAAGATCAAAATAGCATTCTAATGATTGGGGGAATTGGAATATTTCTACCACTTAGCCCAGGGGAGGCAAAATTCTTTGTTGCCGATGATGCGGCAGGAGGCAGACAGTCAGCCGTGACTGTCAAAGAAGAATTGGAGCAGTTGTTAGAAGTTGCCCAAGTAGAAGAAGAAAATGAGCATTCTGAGGAATGGCTCAACATTTTTAGCCAGGGAGCTGAGAAGACTGTAGCATTGAAGCTGACAACAGAAGAAGAGCAGGTAGATGTAGTACTCACTCCATGGGAAATGGAGCTGGAGATGTTGGAGGATTGGCTGAACAATATGGGGCAAACAGAGGAGCATTCTGAGGAATCGCTCAAAGACTTTAGCTAGGGAGATGAATTGGTGAAGACTGCAGTACTGAGGTATGCAGCAAATGATGAAGAGAAATTCCAGGTTGAGGAGCAACTGGGCGAAGCTGGAATTCAACCAGCAGGAGAACTAGCAGAAGATAAAGTTGAACAGCAGTTCACTGAGGAGACTGCAAAGATGAAGTCTGCAGCAGATTGGACACTTAGTTCCACAGAAGATGAAGAAGATGGCATGGGAGATCATGGTGATCTGCCCATTTGCAGGGAGAAATTGCAGCAGGGGAGGCTGCATGAACAGAGCCAGCCACTGGAGTAGCTGGATGAAGTGATCGAGAAGATCAGAAGGCTGATGGTAGAGTCAGTAGAGACTGCCAGCAAGGAGAAGCTAGGCAGAGAAGCAGCAGCAGTAGCGCAGTAGCAGCAGCAGTAGCGCAGTAGCAGCGGCAGAGAGATGGAGCGGATGAACAGCTCCAGAAATTTGTTTGGGATCCAGGAGGATTTACACCACTGAGATGGGAAGCTCATGAGCAGGAGCTTATGAATTTTGCAGCTGAGGAGTATGATGCAGGAGCATCTCTACACGTCAGCTAGCCAGCCCACGTCAGCGCACGCATTCAAGGATGTAGAGGCGCAACCCTCATTTCAAATTTGAATTTTGAATGTAATTAATGTTGTAGGTTGTTGAGCCATGAAGCTGTGCATTTGCACAGGCATTAGAGTAGATAGCCTTGAATGTTTGTAAGGCTGAGATCTAGATCCGATTCTGGACTAAACAGCCCATTCAATGTAATTGAATCGGGTAGGTAGATTGGAGGGAAGAGCTCAAAGAGCCCCTCATGTAAAAGATAGAGGGATCTTCTTGGTATCAACAGAGAGAGAGAGAGAGAGGGAGAGAGAGAGAGAGAGTAGAGAAGAGCCGAGGCTTTATTACAGCTCACGCTCAGAATACCTTTGTAAAAAGGCATTTTTATTAATACAAACAGAAGCAGTTTTTCCTGCAACTATATTATGTGTTGAATGAATGTCTATGTGTGTTCTTTATATGTTGTAGATGTATGTTAGGTATGCATTTGCAGGGGTTTTGTTTGATTTCAGGGTTAGAGGTTTTTGAGGCTTCACGCCAGGAGGGTGTGACAGAATGCTGGGGGGTCTGATAGCTGTGCACAGAGGGCGCATTAATTCCGTAATTTTGAAATGATCTCTTTATACCTGACTGAGGGACCGATTGAGACCTGGACGGATCTCCATTTAGACCTGACGACAATGCACTTGACACAGCTTCGGCGACTAACCCGTCATCAGTGAGCACATACATAACTACACTTTCAGCCCACACACCTGATGATCAATCTATTTATTTAGGATACCTGTACTCTCTCTATTCTTGCGAACTCGAGACGAACTATGGCTTCGACCAACAAATCCGACCTACGAGAGATACTTCGTCCGTCCTACTACCTTGTTGCCTTCATCGACCGGAGACCTTCCAACCTGCCTTCGTCGACCTTGCGACCTGTCTTCGATCAACCCTTGTTGCACGCCTTCAATTGACCAACCTTTAACACCTACCTGAGAGAGAGAAATCGAACTTGCTCCTTGCCAAAGGTAGGCAGGGCTCTTGCTTTCTCGATCTTGCTATCAAGATATGAACTTGCCATGGGTTCGCTTGCCACCAACATATAGAGCAGAGTTGGGGGATGCTTGCCCGGAGATATATTGATTGATTGCCAACATATACAGAGAGGGGTGGTACA
>ML780303.1:40051-50413 GCA_009831015.1 Picea engelmannii
GGCATCCATTTCTTCAACCATGGCCTTCTTCCAGAGTTTACTATCCTCTGAATTCACTGCTTCCCTGACAATTCTGGGATCATCATCAGTAATAGATAAAGAAAAATTGGAACGAAAATCAGGTGGACTATACCTTTCTGGTTTCCTTTTAACTCTCACTGATCTCCTCAATACTGGGGTATGAGGTTCTTCTTCTTCTTCTTCTGATTCCTCTTCTAATTCAGATGATTCAGATTTTGCATCATCTAACTCAAGCTCTATTTTCTCAGGATCGTCTTGCGTTGGTAGGAATTCCTGTTTGGACACGTATTTTGCCTCCCTGAAAACAACATCTCGACTGTAAACAGTCTTCTTGGTTTCTAGGTTCCAAAGCTTATAACCTTTCACACCATCTTAATAACCAATAAAGATACACTTTTCATTCTTTTTATCCATCTTACTCCTATTTTCCTTTGGAACATGTACATAAGCATCACAACCAAACACTCTAAGATGTTGAAGAGAGGGTTTCTTTCCAGACCATACCTCGTGTGGAGTTTTATCATCCAACGCTGATGAAGTCGATCGATTGACCAGGTAACATGTTGTACCCACTGCCTCTGCCCAGAATTCTTGTCCTAAGCCAGCACCACTGAGCATGCTCCTTGCTTTTTCCATCAGTGTCTTGTTCATCCTTTCTGCAACTCCATTCTCCTGAGGAGTGTATGGAGTAGTCTTATGCCTTTCTATACCACACTTCTTACAGAATTCTTTGAATTCATTTCCGTAGAATTCTCCACCATTATCTGTTCTCAATACCTTTATTTTCTTCTCTGTCTGATTTTCTACCAGAGCCTTAAACTCTTTAAATTTATCAAATAGCTCATATTTCTTTCTAAGAAAATAAATCCATGTGTTCCTTGAAAAATCATCTATGAATGAAACATAATACACAGATTTACCTATGGATGGAATAGGAACAGGTCCAAACACATCACTGTGTATCAACTCTAAGATTCCCTTTGCTCTTGTAGCACCAGATGGGAATCTTACTCGATTATGTTTACCATATATGAAATGTTCACAGAAATCAAAATACAGAGTGTAATTAGACATACCTTCAACCATACCTTCACCATGTAGTGTTCGAAGGCCCTTTTCTCCAATATGTCCCAGTCTTTGATGCCACAGTATGGTCTTCTTTCCAGGGAAAATATTTGTCTTGTCTTCTTTATTTCTCTGTTCAGGGACAACAGAACTGTTACACCCATTAGTATAAGTGCTTCCCAACAACTTGTATAGATTTCCACACCAAACTCCCCTCATCAACACCATTGCTCCTTGTACCATCTTGCAAGTGTTCTTTCCAAATACAATATCCACTCCTGCATCATCCATCTTGCTTACAGATATTAGGCTCCTGGCTAGTTTTGGAATGTTGAAAACCCTAGGGAGAGTTCTAATCCTTCCATCTTTTAGCAGCAACTTAACCCTTCCACGTCCCAAGATTTTTGTTGTCGAGTCATCTCCTAGGAATACATCACCACCATCGTATTTTTTGTATTCAGAGAACCACTCCCTGTGAGGAGTCATTTGGTATGACGCACCTGATTCGATCAACCATACATCGAGGTCTGCATGTGTACTTGTAGATGTCAAGTAAACATCACCTCCTTCTTCAGTGGGGGTTTTCTCCTCTGTGGAAGAGGTACTATCAGATCCATTTGGTTTATCAACCTTCTTAGACTTGCAATCTTTCTTATAATGCCCTGTTTTACCACACTTCCAGCATTTCCTCAAAGATTTTCCTGGAGACTTAGATCTACCTATAGATTTAGATCTCCCCCCTGAAGGTTTACCAAGATTCATGTCTTGGGTACGACCTCTTACAAATAAAGCATTTGTGTTATGACTATCCATGCTTTTCCACCTCATCTCTTCGTATAACAAGAATGAAACTACATCCTCATACTTCAATGTAGATTGAGTGGTACTACCAATTTCTACAACTAGATTATCCCAAGAGTCTGGCAAAGAACATAACAAAGTAATACACTTATCTTCTTTTGCAATCGTAATATTAACAGAGACAACTTGACTTACCAGAGTATTAAAGGCATTTAGATGTTCTGTCACAGAATCTCCATCTTCCATCCTAAGATGATACAACTTATTTCGAAGAAACAACTTGTTTACCAGGGACTTTGATTGATACAAATTCCCCAACTTATCCCATAGTTCCTTGGTTGTAGATTCTCCCGAGACATTCAACAAAACCGAATCTGCCAGGCAGAGTTGAATAGTACTCCTTGCTCTTCTATCCAACTTCTCCCAATCTTCCTTCGGCATACCAATAGTTGGTGTACTAGTAGTTTGTGTACTAGTAGGTTGTGTACCAGTAGCCTGTGTGCTAGTAGACGGTGTACCAAGAGGTTGTGTACTAGGATCCACAATGATCCATTGTTCTTTGTCTACAATAAGGTCCTCCATCTTGAGCTTACATAGCTCAAAGTTTTTACCGTTGAACTTCTCTATCTCGATTCTAGATGAGCTCGCCATTCCTCTTTATATACTCGAATCTCCACTGCAAAATCTCCCACTAAACCCAGGTTTATCACAGACCCAAGATAAACTTGATCTATCAAGACCGAGCCAAAACCTCAACAACAAAGGCATCCCTCTGAAGCCAAAAACGAGCTTTGATACCACCTATAAGTTTTAAACCTGTGAAGTAAAGCAATGCATATAGATTCTTAAGCAAAAAATAATTTAATCAATGGCTCATACACAGAGTACACGGAGATTTTATACCGGAAACCCTCAACTGAGAAAACCTTTTCTATATTCATTATATCGAATTTCACCATTCACCATACAATATATACAATGTTTTTAGGTATTCCGTAGATACCAAAACCCTAATCCCTTAATACGGGATTAATTTAGAAAGACGCAATTGTCATATCTGACACTCCCACACACACACATGCAAATAATATAACACATACCCAACAGTTTGACTGAGTTATCGGGTCTTCGCTCTTACAATACTAGATTCCTTGACTTGATGATGGATCATTCAGATAGAGGGAAATCATAGTATCATGTTATTATATGATGCTGTGTTAATTATGATTCACTTTGAACACTGATTGATGATAATTGAAGTTGCTTATCGATCCTTATCAATGAATGGACAAGCAAGGTCGCGCAACCCAAGGTTACTAGGTCAAATATGTGGTTCAAATATGTGGTGACTTATTTCCCCTCTCTTTCAATTATATATCGTATATAGAACAAGCACGTGTAAATATCATACATATAATGATCTACGCCTCAGGTCTAACAGTCTTAATTTCCCTAAGTAGAGGATCAGGGCTAAAGGGTTTCATTTACCTAATAAAAAGCAAGGGGAACACATTCATTTGGTTTCTGAATTCATGAACAGGGTAATCGATCAAAACAAAGGAGGTGGTGAGATGTTGTTTCAACCAATTTCCTTGACTGATAGTGTAATTTAGCTCATGCATTTTCGATGATTTCATGGCTTTCATGTACATGTAGCTCCCATAGTAGATCATGTTGATGAAGAAGCAGTGAGGGAAACATGGTGAAGAAGAATGATAGGTTTGGGGTCCCCCAAGCTTTGAGAGAGAAAGAGAAACATGGAAAGATGCTACTCCAATTCACAATGAAGAATGTCGATGAAAATGGGCATCGATGGCATTAAACTCATAAAATGGGCACATTAATTCCGTAATTTTGACAGCAATATAGAGTGATCAATTGCATGATCGAATTGTGAAGAATGTCTCTCGGTGTGAAGAATGTATCGTATAATAATTGCAAGTACATATTTCTCCTCTTCATCAATTGAAATGAGTCTACGTGATCTCACAATCTGGATCTATCAATTCACTTAGCAGAATCTTTAAGAATTCAACAATTAGCATAATCTCCCTATGAGTCATCACATAGTAGGTTTCACTATCTATTCAATACCCATTTTAGGTGGTTATAGAGGAGACGATAGCATACCCAGCAGCTAGAGTAGCAGAGGTAAAGGTGTAACTAGGAGCAGGTCAACACTTTCCTCCTCAGGAGGGGAGGGGAAGCGCCACCAACATCAGTAGTTTAATTTGACCAATCCACTATGCACCAATTCAACTTAGACCCCACCTATTAACATCTAGCAGGAGGTTAAGTGTTAGATGCAAAGGCACAAGTAGTAGTAGAAACAACATCCTTTATTTCCCAGTTTCCCTTCGCTCAATTATAGATCTGGATCATGTTTGGCCTTTGCTAGAACCTATAGAACCAATAGTAGCAGTTAGTCCTATGCTAGAGCCAACTTTTCTTTGTTTGGTTCCAAATCGAGATAGATACCTAGATCGACTAGTTGCAGAACCACCTGCACTAGCAACTAAGCAAAAAGGTCGAAGATCCAGAGTCTCTAAATCTAGATTCAGTTGACTCAGTCGATGAACCAAGTGAAGTTTACCCAAGTCTAGTTGGAGAGCCACTAGTTTGAGTGTCGTAGTAAATAGCATCGTAGGAAGGACCCATAACAATTGATGGAAAATCCAACAAAAGAAGAAGCAAAGCAAGCACCAGATCCACCTACATACGTACCATTTTTAGTTTACCCAATACGTGTTGATTCGGTTTACCGAGTCTCACTAGCAAATGATTCAATGCCATGACCTCGCCCATTCTACAATGGCAGACATCGTTACTCCATCGACGGGAGGAATCCTTCCATGGTTGTGGGTGTGAATAAATAGATAGAGTTGGGATGCTTAGGCAATCTCTTCACCTAGGCTAGGGTGGGAGTAATAGGTGTTTCCCTCTTCACTCTAGTAGCACCCTCTCTAAGCAAGTTATTTCTGCTTAATATCTAAAATACCTAAAACCTTATAGTCATATGACAGATTAGGATCACGTAGTTGAAACAACTCACCTATATCTCCAATTCGTTTGCTAACCTCAATACCACCCCTATCCCAAGTGTTCCCCAATAGCTGGAGCAACTCTATCTGTCTACCTGGTTGTTCAAGAAATAGTTGTATCTACCATCTCACCCATACATATTGGATTCATACCAAGCAATGACCTACAATATGGGATTGTGTTATAAAGAAGCAAGCCTTACGATTACGAGACGTGTTTTCTCACCATCATGCAATCTCTCATCGAACAAGTGAATGAATTTTGTGTCCCCTTTCCAATGGCACCTATCAGAGCTTCTACAGCTAACCATGGAGGCCAATATCTCATCAAAGGAATCAATTAGCATATCCCATATAGTGAATTGGACCACCAAAAAATACCCATTAAACCCTATCAATAGTAGTAGGAGGTAGGGGCTCCCGGATCCAAAATCGATCAATAGAGATCAGGCTTTGTTGACCGGTGGCCATGGATTAATTTTGGCCAACAGAAGCTGGTTTCCACCTTTCGATGGTTCATTTGTAGAATTGAATTGAATTATTACAATGTTGAGTTGTTTTGATTATCATTTTGGGATTCTCTAACAATTCTAGATACCATCAGGTTCTTTATCTACAATGCTATCTGGAATGGGTGACTCTCTACTGAAAAGTCTGGGTAAGTGGGT
The DNA here is from genome assembly GCA_009831015.1 of Picea engelmannii. NCBI lineage: Eukaryota > Viridiplantae > Streptophyta > Pinopsida > Pinales > Pinaceae > Picea > Picea engelmannii. The sequence continues at coordinate 45,648 of ML780303.1, forward strand.
TTTGGGTGGGAATGAATAATAGCATGGTACTAGATGAGGTGAGGTTTCTGAACCACCCACAACCCAAATACTATGGAAGGTTGGCTTCCTACTTCAAGTATACACAGTTTTTCATAATTTCTATAAACTAGCAACAATAGAGTGGGGAATGTCTGCCATAATGAATTCATCGTGCTTGGCCATTGACTTATTTTTACCAGTCGGGGAATGGTTTCTAGCTATACCGACATTCCTAATTAGTCAGGAGTGTAGTAATTGATTAATAGGTTTGGGTTAACTGCGATTAATGGGTTATTGGATCCATAACTACTACTACTATGATCATTGGTGGGCTTGGGCTTAATTCAATTAGCCAGCATATCCCTAGAATGCTTCAAGCTTCAACCTATCGGATGAACCCAAGTTCCATAATCAATATGTCTAGGGCCATGCCATACGAGGATTGCTTCCAACTACTACTATTAAAAAGGGTCTTGCCTAGGTCCATATCCAAAGGGGAGGTTGGGTCTTAGGTCAAGATCGGTCTTTCTATCCCAAGTAAAGAGGGGAGGATTAGCGGGTCAAGATCAATAGGAATAAGTGGGTCTTGGCCTCCCTAAGGTAGAACTTATCTTTATCTTGAGGGAATGGCTACCAATAACACCCTCTGAATCTATAGCTAGGTCAATTCCTTATAGATAAGTCCCTCACAGATAGATCTCCCATGCCGCACAACAAATACCCTTTCTGGTTATTCTTTTCCTTCTCTTTCTCCTTCTTCAAGGATGTTACTAGGTCATGAGTGCTTTAAAGGAATAGCTAAGCCTTATAGTGGTTTCTCTTGCCTATCTTTCTTGCTTGGCTAGCTTATGCCTCTCTGGTGGGGAAAGACGTGCCCCCGAATCATGACTCTGGCTTGGCTAGCTTATGCCAATCTTTTTCTTTTATAGCCTTTATCCTACCACCTACCAACCAGTGATGCCTACCGCTTTTCTTTGGGGCAAGGCATTCTTTCGATCTTCATCATCCAATTTCCACAAGTATATAGGATAAAATGAATAATTATAAGCAAGAGTAGGAAAGTATTAGTATTAGTCTAGTCTAATACTTCCTTAAAGGTAATAGCTAGATGGAGCAAGCACCTCGTAGTTATGGAATGGTAAATAACTCTTTTGTACTCATTTCACCCTGGAATGTAGACAATGCAATACTGTGTTATGCTTTATAATTTACCAACCAATCCTTAACCTCGTGATACTCTTAGCCCAGATTTATTATTGAATCCAGATGCATAGTATATTGTGGACTCACTTCTACAAGCTCAGTAATAGGTCAAGTATGAGTTACATAAGAAGTAGTAAAAAGATCATGTCTATTAAGGTTACATGGTATATCTTATGTGCTAAGAGCTCCATAATATATGTATATTACTTTGAGCCATGTATAACAGTATGCTTCAAGAGCACTCTTAGTGGTATACTACAACAGTATTGCCTTTATGCTTACTTTTCTTACTCCAATCCTGGTACTTGCTCCATGGCCATAAAAAAATACCAAAAAAAATCCAAATGGAAGAGATTATAGAGATGGGAACCTAGGATTAATATAAAAATTAATCTCATTATTAATTCTATCACTAGTGAACACCAATATTATATGAAGGGTTAGCCGTACCTATTAAATATATCATATTAGGATCTTAAATAATGATATATATAGGTATATATATAATAGTTATATTACTAAATATGATTATTAGGTACTATATATATAAGTATGGTTAATATGGTCTATGGTTACTAAGACCATCCCAATAAATATCATTAATGAAAGTTAGGGCTTTCCTTTTAGACGATTCGGTGCTCTGAAAGTATGATTAATCCTCTAATAGATGGCTAATATTAGTATATACCCATGGATATTAGATATAGATATAGATGGATATTATATACCCATGATTGTACTCGAGATATTATGGCTAATATCTAATAGGTATATCTATAGCCATCTATAGATACAATATGAAAATCATTTGTATATATTATGTAATAGACTTTCATATATACTAATATGAAAATCGCTTGTTCGCATCGGGCAAGGTGCTCCCATGGTTTGACAAAGGTGTTACCATGTTCATCTAACCTATGTCTAATTTCGACCAGAATCTTGGTAAAATGGTGTATGCTAGTGCTAGGGGGGAAGTGTTGAATTGATTGATGTAGTTCTCCCACAAAACACGATTAGGGGTTGGTAGTTATAGTTGGAATATTATATTGAAAAGAGAGAGAATTCATATTGGTCTTGTGAGATCATTTGAATGGATATTAGTGGCCTAGTGGGTTGGGTCGAGGAATCGATGTACACGATATTTTCCGATTTCATCGTTGTGTTTCATCCCTTCTATTCCAACTAGCTATAGACCCCTTTTGTTTCTTTTTCTCAGAAAATGTCTAAGCAAAACTAGGGGAGACCGCAGTGGTCTTTGTTTCGAGCCAAGGCATGAGATAGAAATCATCTTAAATTACTCGTCGAGGTAGATCCAAAGAATTATAGAAGGAAAAATCTTGAGGCGGTTAGATGCATCCCCGACTTTCTGTCTCAGTGATTCTCCATGGGTCGACTCATAAATTCACTTTATTTCTCGCTGGATCAGTAGGGGAATTAATGAAATTTCCAGTATGCAATGCACTATGAATTGATCGAAGAACAACATTTATCATAGGAAGTCTAGTGTGCCTTCTATTGATAGGTCATCTATGAGAAACCCTGACATATTTTACCCTAATTCATATGAACCACAACATAATAACTCACATGTAATTACTCCAAATAAAAAATATGATCATAAAGGATACAAATACATGCATAATGAGGAGGAGTACGGGGGAGAAGGACACATGGTTAATAGAAATGCTTACTCTAATCATGTATATGACTTAACTAATGATGTTATTAATATGGAGGAAGAGGATGGTTAATAATATCTAGCAACAACTTATAAACAATCTTACTCACATCGTTCTAATAGATCTAAAAATGATCCTTCTTCTTCTGATGGGAATCAAAATGAGGATGAAAGACATACATAAGAACTAATCAGAAGAGGTTCGGTCTCCACAAATATGTTAAGAAAGTGTTAACAAGAGAGGTCATTGTTATTATGGGGAGGAAGAGATTACCCATCTCCACTCCAAGTCAATAGAAGAGTTTATGATGTGGTCATGAAACTAGGTGGAGTCAATCCCATAGGATTACTCAATATTTTAACACTAATGGAGTCATTAAGAGGAGGTACTACCTAAACCCTCCAACCAAAAAGCGACCTACTCCCGATACCTTGTTTCACTAGTGTTAAGGATCACCTAAGGGGATTACAAATTAAAATGGACAAGGTAAACATCTCTATGTTATATCATATATTATATATATTGGATTAGTCTCATTGGCTTATTATTCCCCCTACCCTATGGATTTCCTTGCCTAACATGCTAGGCATACTTTTTGTATATGGAGTTGTATATGCCTAACATGCTAGGCATACTTTTTGTATATGGAGACCAAGGGATTGGTTGTTTTATGTCTCCTTAGTCCATGCCAATGAGGAGACTATCTTATTATCTTATTTTATTAGTATAGTAGTATAGGTTATGGAGAACTTGGCACGAACACCTACAGGGCACGAAGTATTGAGAACTGGTCCACCTAATGAGCAGTGACACTGGCAATCCTCACCTCATGGGGAAGTAGGCTCTCCAACTTAAACATAGAGATGCACAATATTATTGTATATAAATATTGCTTTTGTCTATAAAAAAAACATAACTTGAGAAGAAGTCTCACATTCTTCTGGAAGCCATTGTGGTAATATGGAGATATTAGTTACCTAATGAAAGATATATTAGTTATTATATAAGTATATTAAGATGAATAAATTTACTACTAGTATTAAATATATTAGGATCTTAATTACATACTTATTATCATTGTATATCATTAATATATAAATATATTAAGATCTTAATTACATACTTATTATCGTTGCATATCATTAATATATAATTATGGGTAAATATATATTACAACTATTTATGGATAATACCTATTAAGATATAATACATATTATAATCATATATGAAATAGGTTATATAATATTAGCCATCTATATATTAATAATCATGGTTATAGGTTATCTATATTACCCATAAGTATATAATATTAGATGGCTAATATTATATAGTAATATATAACCATCTATATATTACTATATATTAATCATATATATTATATATATATTATAGTTCATTTAATTATATTACTAATATAATTAAATATTATTATACAAGGAGCATATTAAATATAATTATAGATATATATATTATTATAAGTATAACCATTTAACATCATATATATATATATATATATATATATATATATATATATATATATATATTCCTAAGAAATAGGTTATTAATCATATATATATTATAGTTCATTTAATTATATTACTAATATAATTAAATATTATTATACAAGGAGCATATTAAATATAATTATAGATATATATATTACTATAAGTATAACCATTTAACATCATATATATATATATATATATATATATATATATATTCCTAAGAAATAGGTTAAATAGGTTAACAAAAGGGTTAGACTACTGGAATTAACTGCAATACTCGGCTATTGGAAACCCCATGGCTAAATCAATATGCTCATATGTAATATGGATAACAAATCAATGTCCGGTGGTAATGTAAGAATATATATATATATAT
>ML780303.1:50463-74183 GCA_009831015.1 Picea engelmannii
ATATATAATGGGGAACTCGCGGATTAGAGCTCCCATGTATACTTCCCAATATGAAATACTCTTAGCTTCCAAGTCGTCGTACTACTAGCCCCTACTAACTACAATTAGTATGTTTCTGTTGTATGCCCTAAAATTGCATATAATGGAATAAATTACAAAATATATTAACCTATCTCTAGTGGAAACCGGTATCACCACCACCCGCTAAGTGCACGTGGATCTACAAGCTAGTGTCTCTTAACTATTAAAACTAGAAGTATTGAACTCTAAGGAAAAACTAAACGTAGAGATGCGAGTCCAAGTTTAACTTTTATATGCGAGTCCTTAAATAGAATGTGCCCATAGATTCATCGAACCCCCAAAATGAGGGTAAGGTTTTGAAATCTGGCCCACCCAAACCAACCAACCAACCATGGAGATTTCAATTGGTTGTATATATAGTAACGTAGATATGCAATAGAATGTGCCCATAGATTCATCGAACCCCCAAAATGAGGGTAAGGTTTTGAAATCTGGCCCACCCAAACCAACCAACCAACCATGGAGATTTCAATTGGTTGTATATATAGTAACGTAGATATGCAATAGAATGTGCCCATAGATTCATCGAACCCCCAAAATGAGGGTAAGGTTTTGAAATCTGGCCCACCCAAACCAACCAACCAACCATGGAGATTTCAATTGGTTGTATATATAGTAACGTAGATATGCAATAGAATGTGCCCATAGATTCATCGAACCCCCAAAATGAGGGTAAGGTTTTGAAATCTGGCCCACCCAAACCAACCAACCAACCATGGAGATTTCAATTGGTTGTATATATAGTAACGTAGATATGCAATAGAGTTATATTGATAATTTAATGGCTAACTCAATGCTTAATAAGTTAGTTCAATCCCAACAAGGTGAAGTGACGGTAATACTCGGACTCATAATAATGGAAAACCTAAATTACATACCTTAAATGGCCTAACTATAATAATGGAAAACCTAAATTACATACCTTAAATGGTCTAATTAGTTAAACGTTAACATAGTTAGCTATTAATTACAGGTGGAAGTAAAACAGGCTCGTGCTCTACACTGGTGAATATAAAGAATGATGGTTCAACTCCATAGATAAGTAAGGCATATATGGTGTGGTCATTGTTAACTAGCATCCTACTCTTCAATGTCATGATATTGTAAACGTGCTCGGATAGGTCTAGCTATTTGTAATTAAAATAGCTCATTATTTATTCTATTACGGTCTTAATAGGTTTTCCTTATTAGTCCATGTTAAAGGCATAGAGGGACTATAGCAATCGATAATTCGTTGACTTCATATTAGTTTGTCCTTTGACTAAAAATATTTTAATAATATCTATTGTTGGAACTAGGGAACTAAAAACATTGATTTTTATATAATAAAAAATACCATATATGTCATGATCTGATTGGATAACAGATTGGAGGTCTTATTGCCAACTTCTCTATTCTCAATGTTTTATATGTTAGCATATCCTAAGCTTTTTATCATATACAGTCTTTCTAAATTTTTACTTTTTTCTTGAAATGTTTGGATATCCAAAGTTTTGAAGATAGAGAGTCAGTTTTTTATTAGTTGACCTCATATTACATTAACCCAAAACCCTAAAAGGGCCCCAAAAGTGGGCCGAGATCTCGTGATCTCTGCTTCGCCTGGCGCTCCATCTTTGACAGGCTGTCGAAGCCCCAAAACGGTCAAATATGACCAAGTGTTCCTCAAAACTTGGTCAAGGGCCAACACTAACTCAGTGCTTAATAAGCTAATTCAATCCCAACAAGGTGAAATGACGGTAATACTCAGACTCATAATAATGGAAAACCTGAATTACATACCTTAAATGACCTAACTATAATAATGGAAAACCTAAATTACATACCTTAAATGGTCTAACTAGAGAAAGGTTAATATAGTTAGTTATTAATTACAGGTGGAAGTAAAACAGGCTCGTGCTCTATACTGGTGAATATAAAGAATGATGGTTTAACTCCATAGATAGTAAAGCTATAGCCTAGTATGAGCATAGAGGCCAATAAGTAAGGCATATAAGGTGTGGTCGTCGTTAACTAGCATCGTACTCTTCAATGTCTTGATATCATAAACGTGCTCGGATAGGTCTAGCTAGTTGTAATTAAATTAGCTCATTATTTACTCTATTACGGTCTTAACAAGTTCTCCTTATTATTTAGTGCATCTTATATCTTGGTGCTAACATGAGTAAGTGTGTTATACCTTAAGGTAAATTAGGTGACCTTGCCTGGAGTGTAAAGCCTTCTGGACTACTCTTTCAAACAATGGTTTTCTTTCTTTGCAAAGTCTTGTGATAGAGGGAGATTTAAATCTTACAGTTTCTAATGGTGAGGTTTGGGGAGGCTCTTCCACCTCCGGTCAACTTGCAATTTTTTTCAGCTCGCTCTTTCTTTCGCATAAACTTATTGATGTTCAGTCGGACAAATTAGTCCCGACTTGGCATAATGGACGCTCAGGAACAGATTTTATAGCCAAGTGACTGGATAGGTTCTTGGTTTTGTAGGATCTTCATCTGGATGTTCGACTTTATCAATCCTAGGTGGAATTTCCCTTTGTGTTGGACCATGCTCCTATTCTGTTACAACTGGAGAACAATACTTTTCCTAAAGCTTACCCTTTTAAATTCAATTCTCAATGGCTTACAGATAACGTCTACAACAACATGGTTCATAAACTTTGGACTGATCAGATTTATCTACAATAAGAAGACAGACAACAGCGGTTTATATGGAAGTTAAAGGACCTTAAAATTCTCACAAAAATATGGGCAAAGGAGTTACAGGACCGGGATGTTAAAGTTTTGGAGACCCTGGAAGAAAACATAAAAAAACACTTGAGGCTGATCTCGGAGGGTTCTCTTCTTCTAGAGGTGGATTGTAACCTCATCAATCTCGAATCTGAAAGGAACAGGTTTCTTAAATCCCAGGAGGACCCGTGGCACCTCAAAAGACAGGCTATTTGGATCCAAAGTGGCGACCAAAATACCAAGTTTTTTCACCAGTTTGCTAATCATCGGAGAAACATCAAACATTTATGGGAGATCAAAGATGATTTGGGTCATATTCACAAGGGTCAGAAATCAATAGTTGGGGAGGCAAAAAATTACTTCAAGAGTTTCTTTAATACCAGTGATTGTGTTTCAACAATAGAGCAGGTTGGGGTGGCAAGTCTATTTTCAATATGGATTAGTGAGGTTGAAGCGAAAGATCTTTATTTGCCAGTTACTAAAATAGAACTGAAATCAGTTTTATCTCAGTTTAAAAGAGACAAAAGTCCAGGGCCGGATGGCTGGACAGTGGAATTTTTCTTACATTTCTTTGATTTGGTAAGTGAAGATCTTCTGGCATTGGTGGAGGTGGTCTGATTCGGTGGTCGTATAGAAGGTAGTCTAAATTCCACTTTTTTAGATTTGATTCCCAAAATCAATAAACCTCAAAATTTTGGGGACTACAAACCTATTTCATTATGCAATCTGGTATATAAAGTCATTTCAAAAGTTATTTCCAATTGAATCAAACCAATTCTTTCAAGGAATCTTTCGGTAGAACAATTCGGCTTCCTGGAGGGGCATCTGATTCATGATGCAATAGGTATAGCTCATGAATGCATTCACAGTATAAAAAAGAAAAATTTTAAAGCTCTAATTCTTAAGGTAGATATACAAAAAGCTTACGATTGTGCCAATTGGGACTTTCTGAGATTGATCTTAATCCAAGTGGTATTTGGAACTCTATTGACAAACTGGATTATGGAATGTGTTAGTTATGCGTCCCTTGTTGTTTTAGTTAATGGAGAGGCCACCAAATTTTTCGGAAGTGGTAGAGGACTCCGTCAAGGATGTCCACTATCACCCTTACTCTTTATTCTAGTGATGGAGAGTCTGAGCCTACTTTTAAAATCAAGCCAAAGTGAAGGATCCTTAACTGGACTAAAAGTTTCCAGACTTACGAAAATTCTACACCTTTTATTTTTTGATGTCGTTTTACTTCTGACAAATGCTTCTGTGTAGGAATGGAAAGATATTGTGAGTCTTGTTCAAAATTTTTGTATGGTTTTGGGTTTAAAGGTGAATCCTATCAAATCAATAGTTCATTTCTTAGGACTCTCGGAGTCGAAACTTGCTTCTTTCAAGCAGTTTATCCCATATAACTTTTATGATCTCGCCGTGGGTTTCAAATACCTTGGGTACTTCTTAAAGGTTGGATTATAGAGATCGAAAGACTGGCTTTGGCTATTAACCAAAGTGGAAAAGAAAATCAACCATTGGAGCTATAGGTGGTTGTCCTTGGGAGGCAAATATACGTTGTGCAAAGCAGTTCTGGAAAGCCATCCCGTTTATTGGTTATCTCTATCTTTTGTGCCGTTGTCCATTCTTCACAAGCTAAGGAAACTTATTTATAATTTTCTTTGGAATGGGAATGTAGATTCAAATCATTTTCATCTCGTTTGTTGGGAGACTCTACCTCACCCAAATTATTTTGGGGGGTGGGGTTTCCATAATATCTTCATGTTCAACAAAGCTCTGGCAGTGACAACTCTATGGAGAGTACTAACAAAAGATGGACTATGGAAAAAAGTAATTAAAGAGAAATAATTCCACTCTATGACAGTTAATAATTGGCTGCGATCGATATCTTTCCATCAATTTTCGGCGTCAAAAATATGGAATGGACTTCTAAAGTCTGTGTATCTGATTACAAATTGGCTAAGTTGGAAGCCTGGCACGAGCCATCATGTGGGTCTCGGTAGGGACAGGATCCTGGGAATGGGAAATTCATCTTTCCTGTCTCTTCTGCTTCTATCTGCTCTTAGTCATAATCATATCACAGTGCTAGCTCATGCTTGGAGAAATCATGATCAAGATCCTTTGTTATCTACATGGATTAATATCTCGTACTTGGACCTCACAGGGGACCTAACAATGGAGTGGGATCGATTCCGATGAGCTCTACAAGCTTCAGGGGTTACATTATCTGAATTTGATGATGAACTTCTATGGATAGGGGGGACTCTTCAGGTTCCCTTTCGACCAAGAATGTATATTCGGATTTAATTTCTACTCTAAACCTGTCGACCCACACCGGATGGCGAAAGAGCTTGTGGAAATGGGACATACAACAGAAAATCAAACTTTTTATGTGGTTGGCAGCGGATAACAAAATCGTGACTTGGAAAAATTTACATCAAAGAGGATGGGAGGGTTTTGTTTGTTGTCAGCTATGCAAAGAAGATATTGAAGATAATGATCACATATTCATTCATTGGTCTTTCACTAAACTCATCTGGAAGAGAATCAAATCCATTAAAAATTTCGTTCAGGATTGGGGCGGGAGTGATCTAGATGATTGTCTAACAAAATGGACTAAGAACAAGTCCACTTCAGCTATTTTAGCTCCTCAGATATGTTGGTTTATTTATTTAGAAAGGAATGAAACTACCTTTGAAGGAAAGAAACCATCAACTCTTTCGATTGTCATCATATCTCTTGGTTCCTTTCATAACCATGTGGATAAAAATATCACTATTTCTATTCGCTCTTGCATGATCAATCATCTTCTTGAGTACCTAGTGGCCTGTTTTGATGGAGCAGCTAAGGTAAATGGACTATGCAGTGGCGTTGGGGGTATCATTAAACTCTTTGCATCTTCAGTTTATAAATGGTACTTGAACTGTGGTATCGAAACTAATACAAAGGTGGAACTAATGGGAGCATGGGCTACACTCTTCATAGGAAATTTTTTGTCTCTTCACAAGATCCAGATCCTGCGACTCAAAGGTAATCATAGACTGGTTGAATGATAAATGTGACTTGCATGTTAGATCTTTAGAAGGTTGGAAACAAAGAATCAGAATATTAAGAAGAGATTTCAAGGCCATCCAAATTTTTCACATTTATCGTGAGTTCAACAAGGAAGCAAATGGACTATCAAAGAAAGCTTTGTTGGAACCAGAAGGATATATCTCACTCTACTTGTGGTCAGGTGGATTGGCGGGACAACGTCGTCTTATCAACATCTATTAGCTCTTATATATTCCTTCTTTTTTGGATAGTTTTCCCCAGTTTTGAGTTATGAGTTGGGATGTGTTTTGCTCGTCCTTTACTAGACTGGGATGGTTATTGAGCTTGTGATTTTTGCTTTATTCTCAGCCTGGAGAGTACTGGTTTTTTTTTGGAGCTCTCTATTTGGGTGCATAAGAATGTAACTCTTAGGATGTACAGCTTTGTGGTCAATTTTTTTTCTTGTCTTATAAGGCTACTTATGGACTTTTCAGATGTAAAAATTATATTTTTCTTAATATAATTGTGATAATTTTCTTCTAAAAAAAAACTTGTGCTCATAAATCTATATGATTATTAATTCATTGTAGGATGTATAAGTCATATGCATTCCACGAAATATAACTAGGTTAATAGATTATCTAATTAGGATTAGGTATAAATAACCATATAAATATTATATATCTTATTAGATCTTAATTAATTAATGACCTTAGGTATAATAGGTATCTTACCTATTACCATAATGAGATAAATTTCTCCATCCTAATATATCTATTTAAGGCTATATATAACTTGCTATACATTGGTTTATTATATTAGTTTTTATATTAGATGGTTATATATATGGAGACATATATATAATATATGTATGTCTCTAACTTCCTATCACTAATATCATAATGCTAGATAACAAATGGAAGATATATATAAATTCTAAAGAGATGACTGCTAGAGACCTTGATTGAGGACTTCCCTTTGATTTATTACTACTAGAGGCACACCTTGCTTCATGACTTTCCTCAGAACGACAGCTAGCCACCTAATTTAGTTCTTTTGGATACCCACAACTAGCTTTCTTGATTAAACAACGGGGAGGGAGGGACGGACGTTGGAGCTTACCTTACGAACTACACCTACTCCCTTCTTACCAATTACCTTTCCTACTATGCCTACTAGTTTTCGTGGGGCCCCTTCCCCACAACTTTCTTACTTGAGTGGAATTGTTTTCTTTATTAAAGTATAATAGGGCAGGCTTGAGAGACCTTCTTTGTTGATCTTCTTTAGGAAGCACCTCTTTTAGATTATGTCGTAGATTATTTAGGCATCTTCTTATTTTCTTTCTTTACAACTTGCACTCCCATATTTTCACAACCCCACCATTTTTAGTGCTTCCTGAATCACACCACTTCAACACTCCATACCTTATTTCTTTTAGGAACGACCTAGGTGGGAAAGCCTACTTGAAGATGAATGTTTGTTGGATAACAAGTTGCATTTCCCTCGTTTATTGATAGATTCAATACAGCCAAACGATCTTGGAAGGGAGGGCTTGCCTTGATTGGGTGGGCACAACTAAGTTGCCTTGCTTGGGTGAGAACATTTATATTACCTTTAGAAGCCTACTAGATTAATGTTAGTTGCACAACTAAGTTGTGGGATCTCAGAGCTTTCATTTTCACTACTGCCTGAATAGAGGAGAGGGTAAGTAGACACCTTAGACCTTAGAGGAGGGGGTATGTAGACACCTTAGACCTAATAATATAGACTTGCACCTTTGGTGGATCGTGTAGAAGACTTGAAGACATCATTTTATATTCATATATTTCCTAAGTTGTTGCTATCATTCATTGGACCAGTACCCATATGACTTCAGTGATCATGGGAGATTAGATTGTACTCCGTTGTATACAGATAACTCCGTTGTATACAGATATCTTCAGATTGATTTTGAGGTTGGTTTTCACTGGCCCTTGTTCATGACTATGAATTCCTATGGCATGTATCTGCTTTGTATTTCCTATCCATGGCCATGAACAGTTGTTTGGTATTTTTCCACATGGATCTGCAATGTAATTCAAATTCGCATCCATTGTAATATTCTTATGAGCAACTAGCTCATCCAGTTGAGTCTCCATTACTCCACTTCTGGGAATTATAATGTATTTCGGCCATCGTAGATACTCCTATGACCTCACACATTAGGGGGAATGTGTTATAGCAAGATTTGTCTCACCCCATGCAACTTGCTCAGAAGGCCTTTTCCATTTCCCTGTGCAAAATTGAAGTCCCCTTTTGCACTTCCTAGAGCTAAAAATCATATTTTTCCACATATACGTGCCCTAACAACTATACATCATGCATATACACAGGTTGCACCATTACAACCCGCATACATTGGGTTTTATGCTGAAAATTAAAAATTGTGTCGGTTTTCCATGTCACATCATGAGATTCATGATCCTTGACCTTCCAGATACTGGAAATGTTCCGACTCGGCCCTTTAGTTCCATTTGAAGGCTATAAAACGAGCCATATCCAAGCTGTGGAAGAGGAGAATAATTCAACATTTGAGAGCAAAGTTACTCTAGAGAAATTATTCACTCCATATTGAGTCTGCATCCCTTTGTCCTTTAAAGTCTAAACACATTGTTCAGCCTGCAAGCTCTTCCCTCTTTGATGGAGAACCTCATTTTCTCTCTTATGTGAGATTTTATTTGGTGGAGGCCCAGCTGGAAGGGACTTAGTTTATCGGTTTCGAGACGTGCCGACATAGAAGTTTGTCATTCATACACTTATATTGAGCATATTTAATAGAAATACTATTTTCTCGTCCAATTGATGTCTTGCAAATATTTGAATTATTATTATGTGGGAATATTTGTTATGAATGTTAATGGATTATGATATTGTATGTGCAAACTTTATATATTATCACCATATGCTTGTGTATCTTGGTTGTTGAGGACAAGGTGCAAGTATAGAGCTTTGAGTTGCGTGCTCAACGATGTTCATAATCAAATGTCCAGACGAGGTAGGCTCTTTATCTTGTCTTGTTAGCATTTACATTTATATAGCATACTTGGGATTAGAGTCGATTTTTGTAGTCATTCCCTCCGTTGTGGTTTACGCCATGCCATAGAGTGGTTTTCCTCGTAACAATTATGTCCCCCTATTAGTTACCTAAGTGATACAAGTCAATACGTTAAAGAAAAAATTTGTTTAGTAAGGGCTATTTAATGACCCGCCCAGTCCATCCTGGGTTTACTTCGCCTAACCCAAGTGAAAAATAGCAGGGTTTCTAAGGGTTTCTATTCTATGGAGTTATGTAACTTACTATTTTATTTTATCCTTGGACTTCTTCTCTCTCTAGTTAATGAAACAAGAAAGGTGCGTGTTTATGGAGTTATGTTTCCTATTTATGCTAGTTACCGAAATGATATGAGTAAATACGTTAAAACAATACTTCGTTAAGGCGAAGAAATTTGGGGGAATTAAAAGACTTTCTTGGGGAAGACTTCGTGAAGTATAGAGGCATTGGAAGGCCGCCCTGGGTTGACTTCTCCCTTCGGGTGAAAATTCGAAGGGTCAATCAGGACATGTCTTCGAAGAATTTACCTTGAAATACCAACTCAGGTTAAATTTAGAAGGGTTAATCAAGACTTGACTGGGTTGACCTTTCATTCCCTTTAAAACCCTTCTTGTTTTCCCGTATTTATTCCCCTCAAATAAATCAAAGGCCAACTCTTCCCACAGTTAGAGAAACTGAGATCGTATCTATTAGATAAGGGGGCAGGACTTTACCGACCGGGTTGATCGGGACCTTACTGGGTTTACCTTTAAGGACCTTACCTTCGCAGAGCTCGGGTAAGACCACGACTTTACTAGGTTCAAATTAGAAGGGTTGACCTTCCAGGACCTTTGGTTATGGTTCCTTTTCCTCTACTATTACTCTTATATCAGGGGTGAGCCTACTCTCAGTCTGAAGATGAGGGCTTATAATCCCAATGGAAAATCAAAGTGTCTTTCGGGGATGTCTACCCGCCTGGTAGCTAAGCTAACCATTAACACTTTAGCGGAGCCAATGGGGAGGTGCGCACAAGGCTCTATGCCTATCGAGGGTCTTGATCGATCATGTTGGCCTTCCCTCGACCTACTCACTCGGGTAGGGGAAAGGATAGAGTCGATCACCCATATTACTAGAGACGAGACACTGAACGACATATTAACACAGGGCTTCCAATCTGACAGACAAGCCATGTAGCAAAAAATGGTGAAATCCTCTCAGTGTGCTCTGCATGATAGAAAGGGGTCAGAGGGCCATACCACCCTCCCACCCCAAAGGGACCTAGCAATAGGAAATCACTTGGTCAGTGTCTGGTAGAGGATAAGGATCCTATGCACTTGTCACTCTCCTAAGTAAGTCATAGAATATTTCAAGTTAGGTGTAGGGTTAAATCATGAAGATGGGTAACACTTTTGCTTGTTTTATGACAAAAAAAACTGTATTTTCACAAGTTCTTCAACTTCCGGCATACAAAAGTATTTTTTTAATTTAGAATTTCATTTTACAGTAAAAACAAAACTTGTGAATAATTTTGTTATATTTCTAATGACTATTTTTCAATTTTTTTTATCAAGATTTGATATGTCAATTTGACAATTGTTTAACAGTATGTTCCTTAAACATGAAATGAATGATAATGAATTATTGTTTTCCACAACGGTGTATCTATTATTAAACTTATGTTTTTAAGAAACGAAATATACTGCAAAAATCTACAGAGACTCTATTTTATTATGACTATAATTTTGAATGTAACGGATGAATATTATAATTTCTAGAATTTTTTTAAGTTGACCAAGATGAAACGTTGCAGATTTTAAACACGTGTTTTCTACACCGTGTATCTATCTTATTTTTTACTTAAAAGTAAAATCTAAAAATACCCTTTTGAAGAGAACAATTTAATAATTATGAATATAAATTTTCCATAATTTTCCGTTGTGTATTTTTAAAGATATGGATTTTTCATTTCACCGAATCATAATCTCACCTAAAAATATTATGAAGTGATTTTTTTATAAAATTAAATAAAATTAGATAAAAACAATGAAAATGAAAACAAATTATACCCAATGAAAGTAGATTCAAATTTAAAAATGTTGGTATCAATTCTCAAACTAAATTCTAAGTATTTGTAGGAGTCCGCTACCTCCAAAGATGAAGTAAGATGGAGAGAATTTGCAGTTTCTTGCAAACAGTCCCATTTTCAAGTTTTCTGTCGAAATATTCTTTCGGTTGAAACCTAGTTTTTAACGAAATCCGTTAAAAATAAACGTTTTAGCCGAAAATTCTTTCAGCCAAAATATGCTTACCACGAGAAATTAATCCATCCAAAAAACATTGTACACAAATTTTGAGGGCACCGTCAAATTTGACGTGAAAATTTTCGGCTAAAAGAAACATTTGTTCGGCCGAAAAATTGCCGCTAGAAATTTTGGAGACCCGATTGTCACGAAAGTGTTACCCAGATTCATGATTTTACCCTGTAACATAGATATATTGAGATCCCCTTGAAGACTAATAGTACAACAAACTAAAATATTGTTGAAAGGCATAACATAGGTATATTGAAATCTAGGAGTCACTAACGTATTAGACAAGATTTTAGTAACGTATTGAAAGACATTAAGGGGGGCTATCTGACAAGTCCTACTCGATGTAGCCTGCCATGCCCCCCACCGTGGACCTAGATGCGCGATCACCTTGGAGATGGGGTTTTGAAATGCCTTTGGGTATAGAACCCAGAGAAAGTGAAGTTAGAGAGCCATGCGATGGGTTACTATCCAACAGGGTTCAGAGAGCACTTGTGTAGCCTGCACCAGTTCATGAGACATAGAAAAGGGCCTCCTCTCTTTGATTTTCATTCGCCTTTTCCCTCGTAGAGCCAACCAAGCGGGGCATGCCCCCGTAGGTGTACCCTTGACTCTCTCTCAGAAATGGCCAGCGGTGGGAATTTTGGAAAGTAAGGTCGATCGAGTTTGTTTTTAAGTTTTTAACAGTAGAGAGGAAGAATGAAACAAAGTGAGAGGTTGCATTAGGGGGGCAAGAGAAACTGTCAAGTCGATCGGGCTCGCAGGGGAAGAGCGGAGAAAAATCAGGATCTGGACGAGAACAAAACAATGTTATGGATACCATGATTGATCACCATCGACATGGAGTAATATTTTGAAATCACTCTGGGTCAGCGGTTGGATGGCCCACAAGCATCCAATGAGTGGGAAATACGCTGCAAAGAAAAGGTTTTTAAATTACATAGCATTCCCGATAGGAAATGACAACCCCTCTAGAAAAACCAAGTTCTTCAAGTTCCTTCTCCCGAAGAAGTTTTGCGGGATGAAAGATAACACGAGTAATAGACTTATACAGGCCCTCCCTACTATGTGTCACTCCTCTAATTACTCGGTTGTGCAATACTCATTTCATATGGAGAACCAAATTCATTCTGACCCCATAGACATCGTAGTTCCCAATCATTTTGTGGCACTGAATGAACCGGGGGGAGCGAATAGACAGGGAGGAAGCTTAGATAAGAGAATACGCTCCTGCATTGTTTTTTTTTGTAGAAATATTTACCTCCAAGACCGAGCAGGGCGAGTTCTTGGCCGAAGCCAAGAAAAGGTTTACCCACTTCATTTTCATTTGTCGAGCGTGCTTTGCGAGAACAAAAAAAACTTGTTGGTCCATACCACTCTTTCCTTTCTTTGGTACTACCGTTTTCATCCCAAGGGAGAAACTTGAGGTGCCCAATAACAAAATTGGTGATGCCCCACCACTAAGGGATCAACTCCTAGGTAAATTAAGGATAAAATTAGGGAACCTCCCTAGTAAGGAGAAGGTAATCAGATTGGTACAAAAAATAATATCCCTAGGTGGGATAGTAGGATTGAATATTGGTAGAAAAAATAATATCCCTAGGTGGGATAGGAGGATTGATGAGGGGAATAGGGATGATTATAGAGATATAACTTAAAAACAGAATAATTACGTACTAGTACAAATATTATTTGAACGAACTGTGAAAAATGTGATCTTTGTTGTCCAATAGAACAAACACTAATACCTTAATCGGGTCAGTAAAAATATTAAACTATCAAAGTGCTTCTCCAATTGCTCATGACATATCTTTCCAACCGAGGGACATAACAAGATCATTTCGTTCCATTGTTAGTCAAATAGTTCAGGATATTCCATTAGTAATGCCCAAAGGGGTGAGGGGGATCCGTATTTGTTGTATGGAAAGAAATGCATCTCGACATAAAATTGATCACGCTTCTACGTGAGTATCTACTCGTTATGGAATCTTAGGTGTCAAAGTGCAGATCTCATTCATATAGTAACAAAAATAAGGGACAGTCCATATCCAAAACGTACTAGATATTGTAAATATCGGAAAGGCATATGTCATAATTTTTGTGTGTAGTTTATGCCATAATTGCAGCAACTACGATCATCTATACTTTTGTCACTATATATCGTAGTTTCCGTAATTGCCTACAAAAATTTCATTGTTGTTTAACCAGTGACATGAGACGATGATACTACTTTTTTGTTCGCCCATCAAGCAAACAAGGATTTTAAGAAATACATATATATATAGAGCAACCAATCCTTCTCTTTCCAGTATATATGTTCTTACATTCTGGGAGAAGGTCATAATCTGCAGGAACATCCTATGGTGTCGATCAAAGGAGGTAGAGAGAAAGATCTGCCAGGTGCAAAATTCCATCGTATTCGATGAGTCAAGGATTCGCTGGGAACTTTGGGTCGAAAAAGAGGCAGATATAAATATGGTGTGAAAAGAGACAAATAAATACGAATGAAAGAACGAATGTTGAATTTAGTCTGCCCTGGGTTTCAGTCTTGAGTGATTGATCCCTTAATAGGATTTTGGTGTTCAGTGGGTGAAAATCCTTTTGTAGTCCTCGATCTCCCTTTTTTCATTATGCATGTCGCTTTGCAAGCAAGGAGTGCAACAAGCAGAGCGATAATTTAAGTAATTCTATCATGCAATACTTATTCAACCCAAATACAAACATCACTCGGGAGTTATCACCTCATATTACTATTCATAAGCCACATTTTACTCTGACGTTTCCAATTTACCATAGAAACCCCGAGGCTTTACTAACCACTAAGGTTTCCTTCAGTCCCCCTTTTGGCCTAGAAATAGGTTTTTTTAGCCTCACTTATGACACTGTATACTAACTTGACTCGGGTTTCTCCGTCAATTTCCCGAAATTCACTCTAAGCTTAGTCAATCTCACTTCATTAGCATTGTGCTATCATATGGTAACATAGTTCCTCATTTTTCGTCATTTATTGTGGGATTTGGGTTATTCCCAATCCTCTCCAATAATATGGATTTCCAAAATTCCTAAGTTACGTGTCACTTTCTCAGCTTTCGGAAGGATTATCCAAAGAATATATTTCTGATCTAGCGATCTCACCCAACATTTATCTATCTATCATAAAAGGGTTCTGGTATTTCGGTGCCTACAAACGATCGTTCGTTACATCCATCAAAAGGTGAACTCACCAACCGTACAACCCCTACACCCCTAAACCCCTATCTTTCCCTTTATCCTCCCTTTAAGGGGGTTCAAGCCCTTTAAGCCACGAAAGAGAAAGGATGAAACCGAGTTCCTAATGGATATATTTCTTTCTTCAGCTTGTTGTGTTCTATCGGGCCCTATTAGTCCTTTTCACCACCTCTTTCTACTTTTCACCAAGGCTTGACATCTTTGCACTTAAGTTGGGAAACAAACGCTCGACTAGATAAATATTAATTCCTATTATATAAGTAATTATGCCAACGAAGATGCATACCATAAATTCTCTAAAAGAAAAACCCAGGGGTAACCTTTCCTGATGCGGACAAGTGACTACGTTCCTTTCTTTTCAAGCGCCAATAGAACTATATTCATATGGTAGGGTTCTTTCCTCCATACAATTAGCTATATCCTTTCCATATTTGTTATTACTGTACCATCTCTATCCTTCTTGTATGGGCTCTCCTTACTATCTCTGGATAGTAAGCTTGGAATTTTTTTTATTGATCTAAAAGATTTATATTGAAAAAAGATTCCTCCCGACAAGCCAATCCTAGGATCCGGATATTTCTCCCATGTGTCCTTCCTCTCAAAGGATATTTTGTAAGTTAGGCCATCATTCTATCCTTCTCTCGAGGTATCCTTGTTCCCAAATCATCATGATAACCTTATGATCATACTCGAAAAAGTTGTAAGTCCTAACCTTGTACAATATCTACTGCAAATAGATATTCAGAAAAGAACAGAAAAGATACAATGGCAAATACAAACATTACACAGATATTTTTCCCCTGGAAACCCAAACTAGGAAAACCAGCATATTCTATATTCATTCATTGTGTTACATTGTTTACAATACAATATACATATAGGAGCCAGTGGAAACCAAAACCCTAACCCAATGACCTGGATTAGTCCAAAACCCTAATTCCTTAACTGGAAATAGAAAACCATCAGCAAAAACCATGTGCCAAAAAAACACATAAATACATGACACATTTCCTAAGGTAGGTGTCACGTTTCCTGAGGCAGAAATTTTTTTTCCGGGGGCACTGCCCCCGGACCCCCGCGCATGGGCCTCCACCCCCTCTAACCCCCCTGCGCTCCTAGCGCATACGCTTAGACACTGCTACTCGTGCAAAGAATATAACACATACCCAACAAAAGTGATATACATATTCAATCAATTTCTCATTCATTATTTACGAGCATGTACCACCTTTTACCAAACTGACCTCCCCAATCAAGAAGTATAAATAAGAAATGAATGACTGAGATATTATATATGTTTCCATCAACCTTATCGAACCCTTCCCTTTCTACCTAATAGGAAAGCAAAGACTTACCTTTTCTTCTACGTCGACTACCCGAGTATTGGATACCAAGGTGAAGATGGGAGAATCAGGTTCAATCACCTAAAGGGAAGGCCTCAAGGATCTTTCCCTTTATCCTCCCTTCCTTGGGAAAAAACCCATTGAAGCAACAAACGATTGATTGATAGCGAATAGATGATGGATTGATCAATTGGACTTCAAGAGGAAGGAAAATCCTTACCGAGAAAATATTTGTTCTAATACTTACCTTATAAATAAGGGATTCTCTCTACTACTGACCTTACCGAGCAAGAAGTCATTATCATATTTACCTTCCCGATAAGGAAGTCGTTCTAATACTTATATCTTCAATCAGGAAGTCTAAAGAAGAAACTTACTTACCAATATATTATATATATTTCCATCGAACAACTCAATGGCCATTTAAGCCACATAAGGAAAAGACTTATAATCCTCACTTTTAGGGATTTATTTACCGAGGAAATCTCATCAGTCGTTACCACCTAGTCGATCTCAAGAACCCATTCAACTTCGATACTTGGGGATTCGAACTTCAGTTCATGAACCATTGTACCTTTATATATGTATATATCCTTGTTTTAACCACCCAATGTAGACTATCTTTTTGGGGTTGTTGTCCTAACAAATAAAGGATATTTTTCAATGAAAAATGACAGAAAATGTGAAATATGCCTATCTTAGTTCATCTTTTATTATTTGTTTGATATCACTCCCTCACTCTGAGTCCTTTTCCATTCGTCACTCTAGTAATTCCTATTTTGGTCTCATAATTTTATTTGTATTTGAAGGAGAGCTTGCCTCATTGCTTACATTAGTGAGGTCTTGTCTTGCGTTAGTGAGCCCTTCTTACTTATGTTATTTCGGTCCGACTATGTATAATAGGTTCTTGGGGTCGTTAGACCGATGTAGACCTCTTTTTCAAAGTAGTTTTCCTCAAAAATAAATGAGGGTCCCTCATAAATAAATGATCTTTTTCAAATTCAAAATGACAAAAAATGGAAATATGCCGGTCCTTGTTAATTTGTATAAGAACGATTTCTATCACTCCTCCTCAATAATTATTTTAAATCTAATCTTTGGGTGGGCTTGAAAGAAGAGATCAACTGGTAAAAGAGGAGTTAGAAAGACTTACTCACCAATAAAGGAGTCATGAGAAAGACTTACTTACCAATAGAGGAGTCATTATCCATTATCTACCAGTCAATGGCGGTCACGCCTGGCTCTGTACCTTGGTGACGTACTTTGGTATTGGCTTGAACACACCACCACTTAGATTATCGAGGAAGATTATATCTTTTCTTATCTCCCAATTGCTTAGCTTATTGAAGAAGCTTATCGAGTAGTTATCTAGGTTATCTGACTTATGACTTACTCTAAGGTTAGGTTGAATTTTCGGTACAGTAAGGATATTGGAAGGATCTAGCGGTCAATCTAGTATCTATTTTTCTATAAGTCCATCCGGTAAGGTACTGAAAGGACACTTCGTTAAGGTCAGGTATTTACTAGAGGAACCTCTTCAAGACTGACTGTAAGGTCATTTTTTCAATGATGATTAATTGAGTCACACCACTAGGTAATTTATAATATTACCTTACAGTAAGTTCCCAGGTCTAACCCTAGGAAGTTAGAACTTTTAATATGAGTGTAGGGGCAACATGGTAAGGAACCATGTTTCTAATTGAAGTGTGAAAAGAAAGGAATAGAAGAAGTCAATTCCCAGAAATATGAGGAACAACAGACTTTAAAGATGAGGCACATCGGGCTTGAAATATTATATACAACAGGCTTAAAATATGAAAAACCACCATAGATTTTCACCATCCGTATTCTTCTTATTCAAAGGCTTATTCTTCTGATTCCATTTCACATAAACTTTCACCTTTATATATGTAATATATGTTCTTTTTAGGGTTTATAGAGGACCTTCTCAATTAAAGGAATTTATCCCTATGTGGAGAAAATACTTTTTCACCATGAGGGAGCTCTGTGAAAGTTTGACCGAGGCGATTCCGTTGAGAAAAACTTAGTTATTCGTTTACTTGATAGTAACTTTATTTAAGGAAAGGAAGGATTGCTTTCTCGACGGTACGAGGGCCACTAGGGAACCACATATTACTATATATATATGATGCACTATTGAGTTGAGTTGCGTATTGCGCATGAGAAGTTGAGTAGGTCATTACTGCCAAGGATTATACTTGGTGTTTCCCACATTCTCAATCATAGAGAAGAATATTTTCACGAAAACGTTGTTGCTAATATAAATTACAAGAAGCACAAATTAGAAAATTGCATCTTAAATATTACTTCCATTACATTCATCATCTATCTATAGTGCACCGATAATTTATTTTGAATTTGCGGATGAGCTTAGAATCCCTCTATAATTAACCAAATTTTGACACAGTTGCAGAGATTTCGATGGCCCAGATTAGCCAAAATTCAAAGGCTAGTTCTGATTTTTGGTACATACTAGCTTAGTTCTGAGAAATTGTACATAGCTTTTAAGCTAGGCCCGTTATGCTTTTCTGCAAATTGGGAAGTTCTGCATTTATGTACAACCATAGAGCTCTGGGATTCTGTACATTCGGTGTTTGTTCTGCCTTTTTGCCCATCCTACTCCACAAGCTCATTGGCATCATCAACTGGAATTGGCTCTGTAAATGGAGGATCCACGCCTAGATATGGAGCATATGTCATTAAAGTTAGAACCATCCTTCCTAAATTGGTTATATAATGTCATAACCAACCTTAGGCTTATGACATTAGATGATTTAATGACCATAATGAGATTATACCTAAGTATGGTTAATAATATAATATTTATATTAATAATATTTAACTAAATGTTATTATATCCATAATATAGATATTACTCTTCTATTAGTAATATAACTATTATATATTTATATATACCCATAGGTATTATTACTCTTCTATTAGTTATAATAGGATAAGCTATTAATATATAATAGGTAATATATACCTATAATAGATTTATATATTATTTAGTTAGAACCAACTCTATCCATGGGTATAATAAGAGGCTAGTAGTAATTTAATATATATACACTACAGTAAGTAGTAATAGTAAAATAGAGTTAGAGACATTATCCATTTTAGAATTTAGATTCTTAATCGAATAATAACAATAACTAATCATAGGTTGTTTCAAAACTAGACACAAAATATATCATGATCAGAGTGAAAAACATCTAATGCCTAACATTTGGGTATTTCTTCTTCACCTAGGACTCAAAGGATGCCACATGGATTTGTAGGAGATTTATAAGGACCTTGATATGGGTCTACATAAGGACCTTGGTATCGTCCCTGTATGGATATTGATGTGGGACTGGTTCAACGATTGGATCAACAATTCCCAAGGGAGCTTCTATCCATAAGACTCGGTTAATGCCATAACTCATGTCCTGGATATGGGACCGGATATGGGACTGAGTGAAGGAATGTTGAGACTATGATAGGAATCAACTGGCTCTGCCTTCGCTTACTCTACCCCTGTCTTCTCCACAAGATATCTTGTTGCTTGGTGATCATGTTAATTCCTCACATATGGAAATACGGTGGGTATTGATTGATGATGCTAAAGCTAGAGGTTTGGGTCCTTGTTGGATAGGTGATAGACTCCAATTCCTTCATTGGAAAAGGTGGGATGGCATGATACTTTGCAAGATACCGATCATTGATAACATAACGCCCTGGAGAATCAATCACCCCAGATGTAACCATTATTATAAAATAAAGTTACACTCCACCAGCCAGGGGGTCGTTTTTAAACACCCATAATGATGCCCCTAGCATATTGGACATGAGACCTACTAGTGAGAATTACACCAAATACTGGAATTGAATAAGGGTGAATCCGTGTGAACTAAGGCCCCCCAGGTGAGTTTCGTTCTGTACCAATCCTTATAGCAGGCAGGGACACGTACAAATGTCATAACCAAGTTTTAGGAACAACCCTTTACAACAACCTATACATCCTAATTGAATGAAATGAAATAAAGTAAGAGGATTTTATTAATTAATACTTGAACTATTATTAATTAATTAATAGAGTCCAATCTCTCTATTCTATGGTTGAATCGAGTCAAGATCCCACCTGTGCCTACTCATCAAATCAAACATTCACACATTCAATCAATAAGAAAGAAATAAAAAGAATCTTTACAACTTAATTCTCCCCACTGAATCACAGTATTAGGCAGTACTAGGATTAGGTAGCACGTAGAAATTGAAGCTTTGACGAGTGAAACAAACCTTCCCTTTTCGAGCTAATAACTTTTGGAAACATGCCAATGAATTTCCTCATGCGGTCACATGCAGATGCACATGCATGTAATCTACTTATGAACTGTTTGTGTAACTATGTGATCTATTCATGATCAGTCTGTGTAACTGAGTGATAGATGTTTTATATACGAGCATACCCATAGAGGTGTGAGTACAATGTGTAGTGAGTGTGTGAGAGCAAGACTCAATACTGAGGTGTTGTGTGTATGAGAGGAGAGGATAGTTGTATCTCTGGGTTAGCTATTGTAATTCTCCCTTGAATAAAAGAATATCGATTATCATTTCCCATGGTTTTTCCCCACATTGGGTTTCCACATAAATCACTGTGTCAAATTATGTGTTTGTTGTTCTTGGTTTAATGTGTGTTTGATCTTTCTTATGCTCTAGTTATTATGCTATGTTTTTCTTTCGCTGCCCAACAAGTGGTATCAAAGCCAAGGCGAATTGAGTAGGTGTCGCATGTGAGCCAAAGAAAATTGTGTGCAGGTCTCCGATGAGCATAAGAAGTTTAAGGTCATTGGCGCTCCCTAGGAAGTGTTAGAGTCGTGTCGACGCTCTCACACTTAAGAAATCACAAATTTGTTGAAATCAGCACGCCTAGTTTGTCCACCACAAAGCGCTGAAAAAACGGTGCTCCCCCATCCACACTCAAGGAGCGGCTATCTCTCAAATTAGCGCTCCCCCATCCACACCTCAAGAGCGTCGATATTTAACAAAAAAAATTGCATGGTTTAAAAGGTGTGAATGGTATGAAGCTTTTTTAAAAGGGAGAATATTTTATGACTGGATGACGTCTTGTTAAGTGGAGGATATTATTTAATAAAGGTGGGGTGGACCTTTGTTATGCACATAAGACAAAAGGTGGAGGGATCGAATTTATGGAGGGAGATGAGCCTTTTATTAATATATAAGGTTGATACCTTTGTTTAAAAAGTGAACTCTTTTATAAAAGGTGAGGTTAGTAAAAAGGTTTTTTAGGTACAAAATATTGTTTTTTAGAAAAACCTTTTTATTAAACTTTTTTGAGGGTTTATACCATTATTCTTCCACATTTAAAAGGGCTTGATTTTATAAGCAATGGTTTTGAGAGCTTTGTGTTAAATGGTGAAAGTGCAGAGTTCTAAGTTTGATGTGGAGAAATTCAGCAGTAAGAGTAGCTTTGCGCTATGGAAACTCAAGAAGCAGGATCTTCTTGTGCAACAAGGATTGCAAAAGGCCTTGGCTAGAAAGTCAAAAAAACCGGCAAGCATGACAGACGAGGACTGGGAGGTTTTGGATGCAAGAGCCCTCAGTACTATTCGTTTTTTTCTGGCAGATGAGGTGTGGGTGAAATCACAAAGGTGGGTAACACTTTCGTGACAATCTGATATCCAAAATTCCGAAAAACATTGTTTCGGTCGAACTAATGTTATTTTTTGGTCGAACCCTAGAACGTCAAATCGAACGGTACAGTGATGGCTATCTCGATTTTCGTGTAGAAATTTAATCTGACGGATTTTTTCCATCTGACAATATGTTTTCGGCCGAAAGATATTCAGGCCGAAAAATTCTTTCAAATGAACTATTCTTTCGACTGAAAAAATGTTTATATATTAACCGCACAACGCAATTGTAATGTTTTTCCCAGCTCTTCCTGATTGTGATAGTGAGTGAGTCATTGTGAGTGATTGTGAGCTTGGCACGGATGTTGCGAGCTTGGCGTGCATGTTGTGTTGGTGGGCGCTTTTACGGGAGGTCGGGTTGTTCTGTTGGCGAGCGGGTGGGCGGGTCGAGCTTCAGGTAAGCCCAAAACCTTTAGATTTCAGTTTTATTTATAATTTTTTTCTAACTATAATTTTTAAATTTTAAATTTAATTTATATGACGTGGGTTGTCTGTAATTTTAATTGTGATTTTTTATTTTTTATTTTAATTTTAATTTATATAGTGGCCCCTATAGTCAAGCCGTGGGCATGCCAACGGCTTGGCCACAGGGTTGGGCCCCTACGGCCAAGTCACAGTCCACTGTACAATTGTGTGTGGAGATGCTAAATTCCATAAATTAAGCCTGAAAACCTCAAAAACAAATCCCACTTTGACCAGACAGCGAAGACATTGTGTGCAGCAGACAAATATCTAAATCAAATATGTTTCTATTAATAACAAACATGATTTTGGCACGCTTCGAGTACCCTCTGAATTCAATAAATTCCTAATGAGTTAGGATTCAAAATATTAGACTCAAATTAATACATTAATGATGAAAAATCTTAAATAAATATCATATATACCTAAAATAAAGGCAAATTCTCTATGTTTTGAAATAACTTTATATTTCAGTCCAACCGATTCCCCATGTAATGTTTAAGGGAAGTTATTTAACCTTTTTTAAGTCCTGGTTGTCACACCAATTTTGAAATGCCACTTCAATACATTATCCTACCCAAACATTTTGATTCCCTATCATTCCTTTCAATTCCTTCCAAACTGCTATGGAAAGGCCCACAAGTCATGAATAGACGAGCACTTGTATCTTCTACTTGTTGGCATAGGCTGCATCATCCAAGCCCAACAAATGATATTTTCTGCACAATATCCTAGGTAGTATCCCTTTTGTTCAAGATCAACCGCATGGATTTTTTTTTATTTTGAAGGGATCTTAAGTTTCCATGTGACTTGCCACCACCATGTATGAATATGCTCTCTACCCTCCTCAATAATATTCTTATATCCTAATTTTGGTACATATTCCCCTGATGAGTTTAGAGACCAGACTAACTAGTCTTCCTTCTCTTTGATTATGATGTTTCTATATTTTAGATAATATGTGTATCTCTACCATTCTGCTACCTTTTTCTTCCCCAGTGCTTAAGTCCTTTTAGGACAACCCATAAAGTTTCCATGGCCCCATTCAAAACCTTTCATAACATATAATATCCTTTTCTATGTAGCTCATGTATGAATTGGTTTGATATCCTATGCCTATACATTTGTTTCCAACCCAAGGGTCCAAACCTATTTGCACTTTGTCACGTTTTCCCACTTTCCATATCAACCAATTTCCCACCAATTGAAATATTGAAAGTACAACTTTCCACACATTTGAGGAAATATGTATTCACTTAACCAAATTTATGATAGGGTAAAATTTTGTGCATAAACGTGTTATACAGTTTGGTACATGTAGAAGAAATCCTTATGTTTATTTCAAATTTGTTAATATTTGTACATTCTGATTATAAAAGTGTTCTAAAATTTTGTGCATAAATGTGTTATATAGTTTGGTACAGGTAGAAGAAATCTTTATGTTTATATTTATGTTTATTTTAAATTAGTTAATTAGTATTTAGATTTTAGATTTGGTATGTGCGCATTTGTTTTGGTCCAATTTAGATTTAAAGACAATATTTTATTGACTGGTAATAGTTATGGTCTATTGTTTGACCACATAATTTATTAAGTGGTTTAATTCAAATAAATGTATGCATAGAAATATTTTTCTTTCTTTCGGTTATATTCAAATATTATGTGATGAACATCATCTTAATTGTTTTAATAAATTATATTTCTTGTAAATATAAATATGTTCTTCTATTTCTTGAAATATAAATCTGTTCTTATAT
>ML780303.1:81741-102464 GCA_009831015.1 Picea engelmannii
CCCCCCCAACTACCTCTCTAGCTACCTTACACTTGCCTCCTTCCTCTTGTCTTGAGTCTCATCCCTTCTTCTTTGTCTCTACAACTAATTTAAACTCTACAACACTCGAGCATTTATCTGACTTTTCTCTCTCATCGGTCTCTTGTTGTCTTCTTTGTAGCTATGCACTTGCATCTTCAGACTCCTTGCCATTTCTATTAACATTTCTTGCTCTCATTTTTCCTTGCATCCATTGGACTTTGTCTCTGCATTACCAACTCTGTTATTCTGGCCTTCGGCCTCCTTATCATGACTGGAGGCTCCCTCACCTTCTTCCATTTCCTCAATATGCATTTGGATTTGATGTGCTTAAGCCCCTTAATTATGAAAAATGTGCAAGCGACCATTTTGTTAGAATTATTCATATGATAAAAAAATTGCCAAACCATGCTACAAGTCTCTTTCTTATTTTTTTTTGTTCATGGAGATCATATCCCCATTCTTTGAAAACAACAGTGTCATGTTATCCTTGGCAGACACAGAATTTCACCCTGCGCAGGCGCTTCCTTCAAACCATTTCCCAGGTGACCACGATTAGAAATCGTGGCTAAATCCTTCCTTAGCACTTTTCTATCTCGAGGACAACCAATTCGGTCCTTATCCCTCCTTCCCTTAGCTCTCAAACTGCATGTCACCATAGTCATGATCCTATGCTTAGCTAAAAAAGAGCTTATCCAGAGCTTCAGGACTTCAGAA
This sequence comes from Picea engelmannii, assembly GCA_009831015.1. NCBI lineage: Eukaryota > Viridiplantae > Streptophyta > Pinopsida > Pinales > Pinaceae > Picea > Picea engelmannii. Next base: position 82,477 of record ML780303.1, read on the forward strand.
CTTCGGAACCTTCAACCAAGACCCAATCAACGATCCTCGTCCTCATTCACGATCAACGATCAAGATCCACTTTGGAACTCCATGCTTCGGAAGTTTCAACTTTTGACCTCCTTTTTTCCCCAAAGTTCAGAATCAGGTGCCACTCCTCCTCCTTAAATCAATGGCTCTAGTCCACTTCGGGACTTTGGCCTTCGGAAGTCTCAACTTTTTCTGCTTGCTTCCTTCCGGAATGCCTTTACCCAGAGTTCATGATCTATCGACACGTCTCCTCTCACAGATCAACAACTATGAATTGCTTCAGCTCTTCGGGCTTCGAAAAATTCAAACTTTCCTCTTTCACATTCTCCCGAAGTGCTTTCACCTGAAGTCGACGTTCCTTCGACGTGTGTCTTCTGGAATCAACGGTGGATATGTACTCCAGCCTTTGAGATTTTTTGACCCAACTCAACCTGTCACATAATTCCCCTCTAGTGTGCCCAGTCTCCAGACTGCACGATCTATCACCACGTGGAAAAATGTTGGAAGTTGACATGTGTCCCAATCAAGCGAGTGACATGTGTCACGTTCTAATCGAACTTTCAATACTTTAAATGTTCAAAACTCAATGGCACATGGCACACATCCCATGTGTCCATGTCATCCCAAGTGACGTTCGCAAGCCACGTCACTTCAGAATTTTTGGGTCCACATCACCTCCAGGTGACGTCATTGTGCCCCACCACTTTGACTCTTTGGGCTTTGGGACTTCAAGATTTTTCATACTAGCACACTTCCATTTCTCACGAACTCCAAATTCCCAGACTGGCCAATCTGTCACCATGTGTCTTCCCAGATCGGACAACTAATATTCACTTCGGATCTCCGGGGTCTAGAAATCTCAATTATCAACTTCTCCTACCCACCTTTTCCCAGGGTGCTTTTAACCAAAGCACATGATCGATTGACGTGTGTCCTCCTTCAGATCGACAGTCCCCAGCTACTTCTACTCTTCAGAGGTTCGTCACTTGAGTACTATCATGTCACATCACTGCATTCCTTTCAAATTTCGAGGGCATGCATCAGCGGTTTGGAGTAACCCTCTTTTCTCCCCGCAATTCTCCTGATGCTGACATGTAACCCCTCGGTGAAATCGTGGTTTGGATTGTGGGACCGTCTTGGGAAATTATCTCCCATGCAACTCGGTTCCCGACAATGCCTCATGTCCATCGATCTCACTCTCCAACGGGATCTGACGGTCGTGACCTTAGCCCTTGCTTCCTTTTCATCAGATGAACCTTGTTCCCTGTCCTCCGATCCAACGATCCTGGATCTCTCTTGATCCTAAAGTGGTGATCGCTCCTGGATTCGAAGGGGGATGGTCACAATCCTTCGAACCCCTTACCACGGGTCCTAATGTTCTATATCTTGCATAGATTCTGCAACGCCATTTCTCCTGAGTTTTTCAACTTCACGGTCAGAGTTTGATCTGTAACCACAAGACTCTGATCAACAGACCCGGCCCGGTGTCTCAACCAGAAGCTCTGATACCAAAATGTAACATACCCAACCACCTACAAGCCAGGGTACACTACTTACAAGCTCGCCCTTGGACTTCTTTCTCTTACTGATACGTTTTAAAATTTAAGGATGCATAAAAGAAAAGACTTTAACGACATGCACAACAAAAATCAACAAGCATCGATAGTCTAAAGATTCAATTAAACAATAATTAAATATACAGCGGAAAAACAATCATATACATCATATACATGTAAACGATACCATAACAAAGAGCACTTATCTTTATGAAAGATAACACCAACTGGCTGCAAACCAAGGACGTTCCACCCAACCGTAGATACCACTGCTCCAAATCTCAACAACAGTGTCACCCTCGAGCCAGGGCTATGAATCCACAAGGACAGTTCTAGAGTGTACTTGGGTTCCCAAACTAGTCAGCTCTCAAGCTCTCACAGGTTTCCCAACACCCACAACAATCCAAGTACCCAACTCTCTTCTACCCAGCATGTACCACCCAAGAGAATGGACTTCCACCCTTCTCTGTCACGTAGTCCCTCAAGAAGTCCCTCTCCTTTAGTATTTTTGGGCCTCCAGCACAGCTGGTCTAGAATCTCAATGCTGGAACTCTCAGGACTCGCAGTTGTGAGAAAACCAAGGCACAAGCCAATGCATCTCAGACATGCAGGTCTTTGGTCATGGTTGGATCACACCAACGACCACAACATCCAACTATCCCGTGGCTAATATTCAGCAGTTCGGTTCTCTTTCCCAAGGAAAGACACGGATGAGGATGGATCAATGAACGGGTGAGAAGGTGTATGAAAGTGTGTGAGGGAAATGAATGAATGTGCAGGCAATCAATGAACAAACCATCATTCCAATGACCAACAACCAACCCCACAATCATACCAAGGATGGGTTTAAGTAATCTAGTGGGGAAAACAATAGCCTCTTCGCCTTCCCCAAGAAGCTCACGTAATCGATCCCCTCCCTTAGGAAAAAAGGGTAATTAACATATGAATAAACACTTAGCCCCTCAAGCCCCCTCTCTTGTGGAATCATAGCCCCCTATAACTATAGTCCTTGTCCGTCTAGCAACCAACGACGTGTTTATTATTAATAATGATAAGAAACATTACATGTCTTGGGCACACTAGCCTTTTAATAACTGTTTGGGCACTCTGGCCTCTCAGCATTGTAACAATACATTATTTAAAATGGGGCTTCAAAACCTGGGGTGTTACAGACTATATTTTATCTATATTTCTAACTCCAACTAAGCCTCACAAATATTACATTTGCTCTACCTCATCTTAATTTATATTAGGAATACAAACAACCCTCATACCCATCCCATGTAACATGACAATAAAGGAATTAGGATAAAAACTCCATGACATAAACAATGCTAATGGGAAGTTTATCAATGGCATATAATCCATGTTCATGCAAGACCTTCACCTCGTCATGATTAAAACATGTTGATGTTATTAGTGGGTGTGTGAGGTTATGAAGATTAAACTCTTTATATGTTTTGGGGATCCTAGTGCATTGCATTATATGTGGTCTTAGTGGATCCAACCATAGGGTACTTTTAAGGAATCTTAAAGAAATGTTTTAATACGTTTTTTTAGTGGATCCAACCATAGGGAACTTTTAATGAATCTTAAACAAATGTTATAAGGAATATATATGTGGTCTTAGTGGATTCAACCATGTTCAAAGAGTATGAACATGCTATTGAGTTAATTTTTGGTAGTTATCCACTCAATGTTAGACTTTGTTGATTTCTATATTCTCAAAAGAGTGAGACAGAGTAAATGGTTAAAGACATCTTAGAAGTTGAAATCATGTGTCTCAACAAGAATGTATTCTCTTCTCTAGTGATATTAGTAAAAAAGAAGGATAAGTCTCAAAGGATGGTCCTAGACTATAGGGAATTTAATAAATTGTGCTTAAAGATAAGTTTATCATTTCTACCATTAATAAATCATTAACTTGTATTTGTAATCCCCTTGTTTGTTGGTTTTCTGAATTGTTTTCCTTGGCAAACCCAACTTCTGATTTCAAAGACTTCTCTGTGTGGGTTTTATTGATTATTATGAAAAGATTTTGGTTTTATATTCTGTCCCTTGTCCCTTTAGTCATCATTTCATGTCTGAGCAGTCGGTCAAGAGCCAAATCGACGGTCGTCACTTCAGTGTTTAAAGACCTATAGATTCAAATGCCCTGCTTTTTTGTTCATGGATGATGAGTGAAGGATAAGAATTTTCCATGTTGTCTATCCCTTACTTATCTATGAGTTGATCGATTCATGGTTGAATGTTTATTCTTTATGCCTTCTTATGAATGAGTACCTATGTGGCTTGATTGATTAAAACTCGGATTTCTCTCGACATTTTTAATTTCTTGAACATGGGTACATCTCTGCATTTTTATTGATAAACTCTGCATTGTGAATGATAAACCTCTGAGTTGAATGACAATCCCTTAGCGAACCCAACTTCTGATTTCAATGACTTCTCTGTGTGGGTTTTATTTATTAATATGAAAATATTGTGGTTTTATCTTATGTCCCTTATCCCTTTAGTCATCAGTCTGTTCTTGTGCAGTCGGCCAGGAGCCAAATCGACGGTCATCACTTCGGTGTTTAAAGACATATAGATTCAAATGCTCTGCTTTTTTGTGCATGGATGATGAGTGAAGGATAATAATTTTCCCTGTTGTTTATCCCTTACTTATCTTTGAGTTCATTGATTCATGGTTGAATGTTTAGTCTTTGCGCCTTCTTATGAACGAGTACCTTTTCGGCTTGATTGATTAAAACTCCAATTTCTCTCTGCATTTTTAATTGCTTGAACTTGGGTACATCTCTGCATTTTTATTGATAAACTCTTCATTATGAATAATAAACCTCTAATTTGAATGACAATCCCTTGGCGAACCTAACTTCTGATTTCAATGACTTCTTTGCGTGGGTTTTATTGATTGTTATGAAAAGATTGTGTTTTTATCTTACGTCCCTTATCTCTTTAGTCATCAGTCTGTGCCTGAGAAATCGACCAGGAGCTTAATCAACGGTCGTCATTTCGGTGTTTAAAGACCTATAGATTCAAATGCCCTGCTTTTATGTGCGTGGATGATGAGTAAAGGATAAGAATTTTATCTGATGTCTATCCCTTACTTATGTCTGAGTTGATTGATTCATGGCTGAATGTTTAGTCTTTGCACCTTCTTATGAGCGAGTACCTCTGCGGCTTGATTGATTAAAACTCTAATTTCTCTCTGCATTTTTAACTACTTGAACTTGGGTACATCTCTGCATTTTTATTGATAAACTCTGCATATTGAATGATAAACCTCTTATTTGAATGACAATCCTTGCATTCTGGATTGATAAATCTCCGCCCGCGTTTTCGAATAATTTATCTCTGCGAACAACTTAATACTATTTGCGTTTTTAATATCACCTTTGTGTTTTTGGTTATTTATTTCTCCCAGCAAATTGCCCTAATAATCTTAGCATTTTGATGATCACCTCTGCCAAGTCACAGTCTTTTCAAATGTTTTGTATTCTATAAAAATTTCATAAAAAATTCAAACTGTCCAAGTTTTTATTTCAAACATTTTTTATTTTATAAAAATTACAAATCTTTAGGAATTAAATTTATAAATCCATTTTTGCATATGTAATATTAGAGTATCATAAGTTATAGTAAACTGATCAAAAAGGAATCAATCTCCCACTTTGGTGTTGTTTTCCAATTGCAGTGACCCTTTGACTAAAGGATTAATTATAACGAATACCTCATTTTGGATAATAAAGTCTAATATAGAAATAAAAGAGTTTACATACTGCAAAAAACCTTCACTTACATAAAAGAGTTTACATGATCTCTTACCATAGGCAGCCACTCAATGGTTGGGAGAGCAACATGTTGGCTCGTCATTCAATGAGAGAATTGATAAACAACATCAATATTTCATGTCAAAGCCTCATTTACACAAGCATTTGAGCTAATAGATCATTGACCCTTGTTAATGATCTATTACCCTTTGTATTTACACAAGAATTTAGTTGAAGATGAGCTTATATTAACCTTTGGATAAGATACTAGTTGAAGATGGTGATATATTACCCTTTGTATTTACACAAGCATTGGAATCACCTAGCCAAGTCATGGTTGTCCATGGGGTTTCTGACAGGATGGATCTACCAAAATGATTCAGAGGCCATTCTCAGCCCCTGTATCGACGAGGTCACTGGAAGAAGGCCGGAAAGCATATAAACAACACTTTATAAATGCATGTTGAGAAGCATCAAATCATCTAATCACAGACGCTTACTTTATAAAAAGGTCTGTCATAAACAGAATTCCAACAACATGCAATCATATAATACATTTTCTCTGTTAGTGTCCCCTCCAAGTGTAATACAAACATGTTGATACTTAGTGCCATTGCTTTGTAGATGGAAAATTTCTTTCATCCAACCAAACATGACGTAAATTAATCGTTGATTTTCATGGACTATGCTCCATACCTGTTGGATGCATGAAGTCGGATTGCCCATATAGATAACCGCTACTTCGTTACCAGACTTTGACCCATGTACTATTGGTGGATTTACCAAGGTTATTTGTGTTAATATTAAAGAACCAAAATATATATGAAATGGGCATGGGTAATGGAGTTATGCATCACCCTATTATAATTGTGTCTAACATAAAGAACATTTCTATTAATTTTGTCTTGTTTTTTTTTTTTTCTTCATAATTTTTGTTGGTCAATGTTAGAGATATTAACTCGTACATGTCTTGTGCTTAACTTTTCATGAATTTTGAAATGATAGATATTGAGGAGAGATGTTGACACGGGATTCTCCAAACATTCATCTCAAACGCTCTAGGTTCTCCCAAGAAGGAAGAAGAGGAACTCCTTCTTCGACTGAGACTTCGAGTGACCAACAACAATCTCATCGAATGATATTTTCAAATGAGTCTGTGAATAGATCAACTGCAGATTGTGCTCAAGCAATTTCTATGGATGCAACATTCTTATATAGGTTGCACATTGATACTCCTACACCTGAGAATGTAGGGAATACCTCAGGACAAGATAATATTTCTGGTAATTTTCTTTGATTTTATTTATTTTTGTTGTATTTAAATTTATGCGAAGTTAAATGTTTTAATTACTTTCAAATGTGTGTGTAGACAATGAGTTTAGAGCAAGGGACGGCAATGAAATAGAGAGTGGTTTTCGTGAAGATTCTAATTTCGGTGCAGATGGTGAAGGTGGATTTAGGAGGCCGTGTTATCAAGAAACAGAAGATTACAAGCCTGCGTCCACCTATCCTTCAAATGTTGGTGATGAACTTCTCTGAGAAGGGATTACTGAAGCAATGATGCTTGAGCGATGCTCAGATGTTAAAATGAGGTTAGAAAATTATTTGGTGGTCTTGGAACTCCCTCGGGAGAGTAAACAAAGTTTGCAAATTGTTTTGCATTCACTGCAAAACTTTATGGATGCATATCAGAAGATGGGGCCAACCCCTGACAGTTTTTTTGATCTAATGAGGTAGTGAAAGTCATAGGTGATGGGCCCTGATAAATGGGAGGCAATAAAAAATAGAGTTTCAAAATAATACGGCATTTTAATGTTCAATTTAAAATATGGGCCAAAGCGGAAGATGTTGAAGGTGCAATATTTTAAGCACCCTGACATTGCAGGACATCTGTATAACAGATTTTTGGCGGCATATGTTAAATTGTCGTGGAATGATGAGGTTCCACACTATTTTGCAAGAAACTTTTATGCAGATTTTTTCTTGCACATGCACCTTGATTATATTAGTCTACCGTCCAATTATTATGGGACTGGTCAATGACGGGCATATGATCGCAAATGGGCATATTGAAATGCAACATTGTTGAGGCCTCCACAACCTTTAGTACCTCTCCCAACAGATGCATTTGCTTCACATTCAGAGTTGTGAGCTACATCAGAGGTTGGCAAAGAGGCTAGGAATGCACTCATGAAAAATTTGGAAGCGAATTTTTATGGTGTTGATGTTGGCATGAATCATCAGTGAGCGGAAGTCAATTCTCGGGCCACATTTGTTTATAAAACAAATGTGGAGTTAGATACCATGTCATTAGAAGATGTTAAGGAGCATGCAAAAAAAAATTGTGATGGTTGGAAGAAGGTCATTCAAAATGATGACCCAAACAGAAGATTGATATGTGTTCCATTTAGTAAATTTTTTACGCATTTTAGGATAGTTTACTTCTAATTCTAGATTTAGATATCATTACATATATATAGAAATAATCGAGTTGTTATTGTCATTAATTGCAGTTTGAAGATATGTTAAATGAATCTCTAGTAGATAGGGGACTTGATTCCACAAGTTTAAATTTGGATGGGTTGAATCAGATATATGTTTTCTAATATCCACAGATGAACACTTTAGTTGTTCAATCTCCAATATTTTGAATTTGAGATCAACAACATTTATAAAAAAAATTAAATGTGAACACATTGAATCCTAGATTTAGTTCTTAGTTGTATTGTTCACAGATCCCTATTCCATCTCCGACTACTTGGGGAGGCTTGTCTCAATTCTCATTGGGAGAGTTTAAAGAGGGTGGGAGTTCACAGGTATCATTTAATGTGTTAAAATTATTTAAATTTAATGTGTTATAATCATTTAAATTTAGTTTTCAAATTTTCAAATTTGAAATGTGTTATATAGGGTAATGTGGAGAAGAGAGTACCTGAAAGTGTGCTTGGGAGGGAAATGGGGATTGAGGAGGAAGCGAAGGAAGCACCTAGATTTGGGAAGGATGCGTCCATTCAGGATGATTCATAAATGTATGTTTTTTACTTTTATCAATTTTTTGTTTTCTCAAATTTTTAGTTTAGTCTTTCATATTAAACGCTTTAATCAATTATTTTGAAATATATATAACCCATAGATAAGCTTATCGGTGTCTTAAATGGTGTATATTCAAACTTATTTAAGTTTAGATCATAATGAAGACCTAATTTTGAACTTGAACATTTAATTATTTGAGAACAGACTCTATCCCACATCAGAAAAGGAAAAGTTTCTAAATTTTCTTCGATTGCATTCCTTGCTTTCTTGTCCAAGAATGGCGTAGTATGGACATTTGTGTTTTCTACTTACAACGAAGTGAATTCATTGTTTCCAGGGTATTGTCAAACTCTTAACTAAATTGGTTACTAATCACAAAAAACAACATTCAAGTAGATTTACAAATAAGCTCACACATATTGTATATGTGAGCTAGCTCACACATAATTTCAAAGAGCATTTGATTATATGTAATATGAATACCTCCCAAAGATGAAAGATTTAAATGGTTTTTGAAGAATTACTTAATATACATGTGCATATTTGTGTTTTCTTTATGTACATGCAAGATTATATGAGAACATATATTCCACCGCAAAAAGAGGAGATAAGTATTTTTCGGAAGAATGGATTTTAAAATGGAGATTTGAACCTTTTTTAGATAAGTAGTTTTTTGGAAGAATGGCTTAATATGGAGATTTATGAGTCCTTTAATTGAAAGTGCATCATGGAATTTGATTATATGGCCACTGCAGAAGAGAAGAGAAGTATTTTACTGCTGATGAGATTAGTATTTTATTGTTGTATAATATGATCAAACATCACCTGGGATGAGAATTTTACCTGAAGGATTTGAGACTTTATTCACAAGGAGAATTTCACTTGAAGAATTTGGGACTTTATCCACAAGGAGATAAGTATTTCATTGGAAGAATGACTTAATATGGAGATATGTGAACTTTCTTCATACATAGTTCTATATTTATTTTTATATTATTATCTAACTCTAACTCACATTTTTTTTTTACCAAGAACACAATTTTTCTCTTTAAAATTTTTTAATAGTTTACATAAGATTTTACAAATTGTTTAAATCATGTATGCTTAATGTGGAGACTAACTATCTTAAATCTGTTTAACTATGGTTGGGTATTTTATTATTTCTTATTGTTTATTTAATATTTAGTTACAGAATATATGCTAATATGTGTTTTTTTTTTATTATTATTTTTTTTTATTGTTACAGATGTCTAAATTATATTTGATGGGAAATATGTTTACAATATATTTTGTAAGAAAGAGTATGTTGGAGGATGAGACTTAACTCTTTTGGTATATATGTCAATTTTGTTTTAATCGCAATTTTTGAATTATGTTTTATTTCACATGTTTGAATTGTAAATTTTTTATTTTTGAATTCTGTTTTTTTTGCAGGTATGAAATGATTTATCTTAAACCAATGGCTTAGATTCCAGAATTTTGGAGTTAAATGTCTTGGTTTTTGTTATCATCCTAAAATGGATGTGGAACCTATGTATTTCACAGTGTAACTATTCACACTTTGATTATATATTTCATAATTTTGGAATTCAAAATATGAATTTATTGTCTCATATTTGATTTCTCAAAGTTGATGGAAAAAAAGTGCAAAGTTGTTAGTTATGAACTAATGTTTTGTATATTCTTCTTTTTATAATGCATTAAATTAAGCATCAAACTCTTAAATACTTTTCTGCTATGTATTAATTTAAATGCTTCATTTTATGTTCAGCGTGGACTGTTAAAAAACACATGATAAAATTCAACATATTTAATTGTGGACTGTTATTGGGCATATGGGGACTGATAAAATTCAACATATTTCATTGTGGACAGTTGAACTCTTGGGCCTATCCTACTATGTATTAATTTAAATGTTTCTTTTTATGTTCACTGTGGACTGTTCAAAAACACAGATAAAATATGGTTGAAAATTATCATAAAATGATATGGTATTTTTTATACATGTACGTTTTTTATAAATAAATAAAATTTTCAACCATATTTTATTTGTGTTTTTTAACCATATAAAGAATGGTATGTATAAAAAATTGTTATGAAGGGTATGTATAAAAAACTCCACTCATTTTGTAGGAGAGAATGATATGGAATTTATTTATAGTTTTGTAAGGAGGATCAATTCTAAAATATAATTTTAATTGGAAGATTATTTAAATAAAAGAAATATTTATGATAAGAAAATAGATTGAACTAATTTCTTGACAATAGATTATGATATAAAGATAGATTAACTAAAATAAATATTAATAATCGAGAAAATATTAACACTTCCAAATAAGTTTAAATGAAAATCAACTTAATTATTAAAATGAAGATTTTAAATAATTTCAAATTTTAAATGAAAATCAACTTAATCATTAGAATGGAGATATTGGTATATAAACAATATTATTATTAAAGTGTTATTACAACAAGTGGAAAAGGTGTTTAAATTGTTTTTAGTTGTTAGAATATTAATTTAAAAAATGAAAAAAAAATAAAAAAATAAAATAAAAAATAAAAAATAAAAAATTATTATCACTTACAAAAGTCAATGCTCTCAAATCTAGGATAGAATAGATGTTCAACTCTTCTTTGATTGGTGCAATAGTAATAAAAATAAAATTATCAAGATAGAAGAGATATCCAACTTAATTATAGGTAATGTTTATAGAATAAAATCTTGAGATAGAAGAGATGTTCAACTTTTTTTTGGTTTGTGTGATAAGGATAAAATAAAATGCTTAAATTGATGTGACAATAAAATAAAACCTTAAAATGGAAGAGATGATCAACTCTTCTTTAATTTTATCATAGTCATTAAAAAAATGCTCAAAGCTAGAAGAGATATTCACCTCAAAGTTCATATACCCTTAATAAAATAAAATCTCAAAATGAAAAAGATGTTTTAAACTCTTCTTTAATTTTGAGAACAATAATTAAAAAAAATATTCAAAATAAAAGAGATGTTCAATTCAACTTTAATTTATATAATGCTGGTAAAATAAAATAAAAATTGAAATGAGTTAAAATTTGAAACAAGAAAATATAAAATATGTTTAACTTTTTTTAAAATTAATGCAATATTATTAAAATAAAATGAAAAAAAATACTATTGAAAAAAGTAGGTGTTCAATGGAAATGGTGTTTAACGATTTTTTAGTTTAAAATAAAATGTTCAAAATACAAAAGGTATACAACTCAATTTTGATTGGTGTAATGCTCATAAAATAATTTTGATTGGTGTAATGGTTGAAAAACACAGATAAAATATGGTTGAACCATATTTTATCTGTGTTTTTTTAAGAATGATCTAGATTTTTTTATACATACCCTTTTCATACATATCTTATTTGGAAATATGGTTGAAAATAGTCAAAAGAAGTCATCAAATTTAATATAAGTAAGCGATCTTCATTAAAATTTATATTGATATTAAAATTTATCAGAATTTAAAGTTTTTCTAAGCCATCAATAGTCCCTTATAATCACATATTGAAAAATTTGCGACGGAAGTACTCTTTCGTCACAACATGCAAGAGAAAAAGTTCAATTTTTCTAAATCCACCCCATATTCGTCGCTATCTCGACACATGTACGTTGACTTAAATCAATATGGTTGATGTTCGTCGCAAGAGAGACGTGTGCAGTTTGTTTAAATTAATATGGTCAACGTTCGTCGCAAGAGTGACAACTAACCTAACATTAAAATTGATCACGTTTACAAATAAATAGGTAAAATATATATATATATATATATTAGGTCATGGTCATCGCAATTGCGACGATTGTGACCTAAAATTGGACTATAAATATTTGACGATTTAAATATGTTGCAACAATATTTCTATAACAATGATTGTTCCGAAATGGTATTTTTGTGCGGAAGAGTTTCATAGAATGTTGCTAGAGGTGGGGAAAAAAGTAAAGCGGGTGAAAAGGGTGATGGTAGTTGTTATTGCCCTTGTAAAAGATGTTGCATCATACGTCCCGTAAGAATTTTAATAGCAACAACTACAAAACATTGTAGAAAATATGGGTACATTGATGGCGAATCGAATGAATATCATCCCATGGTAATATATATTCATTATCTTTTTTATTTTGTCAATTATATATATATATATATATATATATATATATATATATATATATATATATATATATATATATATAGTTTGAATGCTTGTTATAGTATACACTAATTTTGCATGATTATTTGTAATTATAAAGTATTAGTAGGAATGATGTTGTACAAGTTGAGGAACATCATCAAGACCAAGCAAATGAGGATCTCATGGAAGAAGATGATGGGAAATCAAGTTAATGATCCCATGGAAAAAGATGATGGGACAAATCAAATGATCCAAGATTTGTTTTCGCAGCCAGATGAGGATGGGGAAAATGTTGGTATTTATGATGAACCTCTATTAAAAAAGGCAAATAAATGACTTTATGGGCTGGCATCACAATGTATGACATATGTAAACCAATCGGAGAGAAGAAATTTAAATTCTGTGGAATACTTTTATGGACAATTCATGATGCCCCTGGACTAACACATTTTTGTGGTATGCAGCATTCTAATATTGCTCTTTAATACTATATAATATTTTAATGTTATCATGGTGCATGTTTAATTTTTAATAATCTCATCGTATTATTGACATTAATCCATTTGTTGCAGGCCTTCAAACAAAGGGTAAATTTGCATGTCCAGTTTGTGGCCATAAGATGAAGTATCGTCATTCAAAAAGTTTAGGAAATATGGTGTTTGATGAGTATAGGCACCTTCTTCCTAAGAACCATAGGTATCATACTACTGAAAAACATATTTTCAATGAGAAAGAAGAGACGGGTTTAAAACCACGAAGAATGACACCTCACATATGGAGATTGGAATATAATAGAAATTGTCAAGGTACTCAATTTCATAATGTATCATAGATCATGTAATGTTTTGAATGTTTATTTTAATCATTGAATTAATTTTACCGTATTTGATAATTATTTTTGTGATTTCTTTTATGCTTCATGAATGTCGCAATCATCATGAAGGTATTAATAATGGGCTTCCACGAGGAATGAAATCTTATCCCGCTCAATTCATGAGGTTTCCCTACTGTGAGGAGATAAAAATAGCTCCTTTGTTTGATACAATGCATATCAGGAAGAATGTGACTGAAACATTATGGTGAATCATAGATGGTAGGAGGGACAAAGAAAAAATTGTCAAAATTTGTACTGACATTCAGGAAGCCAATCATGCAATATGAAGTGTGATCTGATATTCAAATAGATCAGATGGAGTACTAGACCGAAATAACCTTCCATGGTTATTAACAGAGCAACAAAGCAATGATGTAAAAGAGGTCATTCAAAGAATTAAATTTCCCATGGGTTTTGCCGAGTGAAGGGGCCGGAGGAGGGATATGACCCCCACCGTAAGGGATAGCGTTGAACGGGGTAGTGATTCCTGTGACAAATCTTTGTAAGGGAGCATTAGAGCTCCCTTCCCCCAGACCAACGGTCTGTAGACTAGAGTAGGTTAGGACCAAACTAGAATCAAAACTCATCATCCCATGTGAAAAGGGAGCGCAAGACACATTGTGGATAAAGGGAACATTGGTCAAAGTCGTTGAAGGTATTGTGTCACTGCCCAAAGTAGTGGATGTCTAGACAGTCGTAGTCCTGATAGGTGGAGGTGGGGGAGGAGGCACGACACCTCCCCCCACGGCAGCCAATATGGGAGTATGAGGACTTCCAGAAGAAGTAGCATTATTTTCTTCCATCATCGATCGTCTAACAAATTGAAGTTCAGGTGAAGTCACTTCAAGCGGGACTATCTAAATAAGAAGCGGCGTCGATAAGTCAGTGATCGGAGGTTTTGCGAGCCTAAAGCCTTCAACTTCAAGGTTAGAAACGGTGGACTCCTTTGGTACAGGAAAGTCTTCTCTAGGAGCTGGCTCGGGTACAGTTTTACAATGTATATGAAAACTACTAAACTTTCAAGGAAATGTCAAAGAAGGAACTTTGGAAAAGAAACTATTTACTTTTTTAATAAACAACCTATGCTACAACTACCAAACAAAATGCATAACTAAATGCAACAATTTTTTATTTTTTGAAATGCTTAGAAAAGAAAAATCACAAGTAAATGATACTTTTCATTTTTCAAAGCACAAACAAGGTAAAGAGAAAATAAACCCAAGATAACACAAACCCTAAACCACTTCTTGAACACAAGGATTCACTGGAACCCACGGGAGGATCTAACGCTTATAAGTTCACCCTAAACCTTCAAAGAAAACAAAAGAAAATAAAGAAACAATAGGGGTTCTTTACAAAGTGCAAGATAAACCGAATCTTTAACCCAAACAAATACAATTAACAGAGACCCTGAAGAGTTCAAGAAAGCCTGAGAAGCACAAAGCTTCTTGCTAGGAAAGAAAAAGTATTTCTTTTTTTTAAAACCTTCCAAAACACAGAGACGTGTGTTGAGCACAAGCAACCTACGTATGTGAGCGGGCTATATATTATGCAGATCGTGTATGTACGTGGGATATACAGAGGACAGGGCGCATACGCCTCTGTAAACTTTCAAAAAGAAAAAGTTCTGGACGACTAACTGGGCAGGGAATACTGGTAGGCACCTGGAAGGTGACTAGAGACCCTAACTGACTCAGTAAACTTGGAAAAATAAAAAAAAAACCGAAAAAATCAAATTTAACCAAAATCTCCCACTAAGACCCTAGATAGACTCCCAATGGAGTCGCCAATTCTGCTACAGGGAAAATCCCCCTATATTGGGTCTAAGGTAAAGGTAGAGCGCTAACTCCATTAAATATTGTTCTTCCCTTAAACTACCCCAAAACCATATAAACAAAATGACAAGAGAGAAAGGAAAGAGAGTTAATGAGTGCACCTTTAGTCCTTTAGGTTGGTGTAGCCCTCTTTTGCTTGTTTTCGCCTCCTAGATCACGGATCTCCTCCCAAAGATGACTTGCAAAATATTAGGAATACAATGTAACCACATATGCAATCTCTATTGATCACTTTAAAAGTTTATACATAGATATAAATGCGCAAATTATCAAAAAGCATGTAAACATAGGGTTTTGGAACAAGGATGAACTCTTTTATTCAATTGTAAGACAAAAAGGATTACAACCTTGGTCGGCAACTACTCCATGAACCAAGTCCAGGCTCCTATGTTGTGGCTCTAAGTGCATCAATACCATGTTAGCTTCTCACAACCAACATATCACCAAGGGAAGGAGGAAGTCTTGCATAAGGATAAAGGTCGGAGGAGAAGATTGAGTCTAAAACTCAAAATGGGATGCAAATCTTGGGCTGAAAAAGGGAAGGGATTTTGGCATAGTTCTCTTATTCGTTTTCTTGTATTCATAAATGAAACCCCAAGACATATTTTTATATGATAAAAGGATGGTTATTCAGTTTGGGGACAGGCTACAAAGGGTAAAACGGTTAGGAAACCCTCCATAGCCCATAAACTCCGTCGAATTCTGTGCAAGTTTATATTTTTTGCAACTTTTGGAGTTAAACGCAGGCTATCTAGTATGAATCATGTGTGTGTATGTTATCTAAATAGCATGTAGCATGCGTGTGTACGCAGGCTATTAGTTCAGCAGGGTGTACACTCTCCGAAAAATGGTTTTTTAAAAGGAAGCCTCAACAGTATTTGGGAAAAGTATGCAAATGTAAGGGACAATGTCTTGTATGCACAAATAAGGGATTTTTGGACTATAACACACCCAGTGAGTCACCATTTGTTTGCCTCCCAACCAACACCCTTTCATCTTGGTCGTAAAATGAAAGATCATCCTTAAAATGCTTCTCACATTTGTTGATTTTGTTAGAAAGATTGATAATTTTATTTATGTAAATATGTTAATGACTTTCATTGTTTCAACGTGTCTTAACCTCTAATTTGAGCATGATTTCTTTGCATTCTATATATATCATATTTATTCTCAATTTCATGACTGCAAGCATGAAATTAAGAATCATTTCTTTTATTTTATCTCTGATTGATCTAGAAACGATGTTGTGAACATTTAATCCATATTAATCTCACTTTGGTCTACTTTCTTAAAAGCATCTCTCTCTATATTAGACTTAATTCAAATTGAATACATAAATACTCTTCTCTACATAAGTTCCATTAATAAGCCATGGTGACTGGAATAGGCTAAGGTCTTGTCCCTTAAATACATAATCAAAGTTATATCTTCAGCGACACTAGAAATACAATGTTTAAACCTTACGATTTTATTTATTACTTCATAAGGTTCTATGGGCTTTATGTAAAATCTATGTAATATTGTCTTTATCAAATAATTAACATGGGAATAAAGGTTAACAATAATTATCCGTTCCATTCATGAACAATTTACCCTTCCCAAAAAACCATATCAAAGACTTTGATTATGAACTATAGGGTTATCAGAGCTCTGTCATGGGTATTGTAATCAATATACTCCTTGTTTGGAGGGTTTTTACCATTTTCCATGATCTTACCTCCATTTGAATCAATCATTACCAGAAATTTGTCATGATTATTATGATCGTGCCTTTGCCCAAGATTAGAATGCAATGGCTCGTGGAAGTTCTCAAAGAAGACATGGGTCATCCATTTAGGAATCCTTTTGTCCCCCAACGTGTGAGAAATATTGATTTGCATCAACATGTTAAGTGGTGGCTTGGTTCATGTTTATCTCCATTTTCTGAGCTCTTAGCTCCAGCCGTTATGGTGAGGTATCTAGATCTATCCCTGTTTTGTTATGATGGCTCACTCTTGTTACAAATAATATGTTTCCTCTTTGATCAGGCTAGTTTATCCCATGTTCGTTTTACCCTACTCATTGTCTCATTCACCCAGCTTATGGCCCCTGTAGTAAGAACAGAACCAAATGGCCCTGGGGTTTTACATGCCAGCAATAATATAACAGACATGATCTCCAAATCATGATGGTTAAATTTTATTCATTCATTTAAGGGTCATAATATAAAAGTGTCCAGGGATTTTGCTAGGATTTTTTATGGAAAAAAGGCCAGAATTGGGGATATAGAGTTGAAACCCGTGCCAAAATTAAGGGATAATTTTGTAGGGTGGATTCTAAACCAACGGTGAAGAGTTTGAAAAAACTGCAAAACCCATCTCCAGAATGAGCCCATTTAGTCTTCCCATGGACGGTTTCCTCATAAATGAAAAGATCTGAGAGATATTCCCTATTTTCTAAAGAATATTTTCTCAGAAATTCTGTGGCGGTTGAGGAATTAGTTCAACGTTGCAAGAAGTCCAAGATTTCTGATGATCCATTAGTCATCTAAGAACACGATATTCATTGTGGAAATATGACTAAAAAACTTTTTGATAACAATCACTAGTACAGTAAAGAAAACCTAAATCCTAGAAGTTGTAGTGATTTCTAATTATGGGTTGAGCAATATCATTCTATTGTTCCATATCTCCAAATGCATTTAGACCAATTTCAAAGATAGCATAGGGATTTGAAGAGGGAGAATTAGGAATCAATGGACAAAAAGGAACAAGGTCCCTCTCATGAAAATAAAATACCAAATAATTCTTAGAACACCATTGTTAAAAAGTCTACCAAGGTCAATATTGTTATGGATTCTAATTTGCATGGATATTTGGTTTCAAATGATTGATTTCTGGTAATTGAAAGTCAATTTGCTATTAGATATTTCTTGTTCTGATCACATTCAATTTCGTTATTTTAGACAAGATATAGAATCATAGATTATGTAGCTAGTCTTCTAAATAGTTATGGTGTGATTTTAATTAATTTTGTTTGTTATTTGCAGGTCATGAGGAGTTGGAGAATATCGTTAGAAAGATTTTTGGAGATAATTTGATGCAGTTTGGATTTTATTTTGTTCCCAAATAGCATAGGATTAGTTTCAAAAGACAATTGTAGCCTGATTTTATTATAACAACAAACTTTCTCTAAAAAAAAGGTTGTTGAAGAAATTTTACTTCTATTTCAAAACTTTTCTATTACAAGTAAAAGGCAAAAATCTTCTAAGGAACCATGCTATCCTCTGAATATTCAACCCTATCATCATGATAAGTGGTTTGATCTCCACTTGGTTTAAATAGCTGTAGAATATTTAGGGAGTAGCATGGGTGAATTTTTGGGATAATGAATGGATTGGATACTGTAAAGGAGAATGTTGAACTATGGATTGCTTCAGGTTTTATTATTATGAGTAATTTTGTTGTGTTTTAATATAATATGTTTTGTGAAATGATATTGTTCATGTTCTCTTTTGCATAACCATGTGTTGTTAAATTTTGGCTTTCATCCTTTTTACCAGTACATTGTTGTTGCTATTATTTTATCTGTGTTTATTCTGACCAAAATATATATGCATTCGATAATTCATTTTCTCAATGATTGAAATTCTTTATGACAGAATCATTTTAATACATGTGTTGAAATGTATCAGGTTTCCCTTGTACAATTTTCATATGTTGTGACCAACTTTGTCAATAAAATTGTTTTCGTTGATAAGCTGGTATATACATCTTCATAGAGAATTACAATCAATAGTTGTTCTTTATGTATTGGACTTTCACTTTATGTTGGAGTTATTCTTCACAGGCTTGTTATAGTTTTGGATCATACAAGTTCTCTGCCATATATTTCTCTTGACAGGTGGATCGTGAGATGAAAATTTATACTGAGAGATACAACTACTAGTTTTGTTTTCATCCCTAACTAGGAATAGGTTAGTAAATCTTAGGCCCTTCTATTTTGTTTTGATGAATGTAAATTTCCATTAAGTTTGAATGCTTTGTTCATTTGAACCGAAACTGTCATAATTTACGTTCATACCTTTTATTTTTAGATTAAGTTTGGCTTCAATGCTAGTTAGAATATTAATATTTGTAGATTAAATTTAGATCTTTTAAATTTTCCTGAGATTTATTTCCCTTTGTAAAAAAAATTTGTTTCGCAAGACTTTCTTTGAAATCTTGAACTTGTATATTTTGTAGATTCTCTAATTAGTAGCGTAAATAGTAAATATTTCTTAGTAAGTAGTTAGTTTTTTTTTATTTTATATTCTTAGGATAGATTCCCACGTCGGCTAATGGAGTTGTTAAACCAGTCAAGGTGAGTTATCGTAAACGACTTAGGTTATACTTAGACAACCTCGGACCAGATTTTCCATTCCAGTTAATGAGTGGTCGATATCGCCCATCAACAAGTTCTCACTCAGCATGGACATCTTGTGGCCTATCATAGTGAGACACTATCATATATCATTTGTAAGTACCCCACTTACAACAAATAAATGTACTCCATTGTACAATCCTACCGCCAGTGGAGGCATTACATTCTCAGGAAGGAGACAATCAATATCCACACTAATCATGTAACATCCCGCTCTGGCGCACTGAGACCACTTATTCTTTGAGGACACTTGCTCGCAAGTGATCTGGACCCTTTTTGATGTTGGACCTTATATATCTGATTATGATGTGATTGACAGATGATTGATGTATTACTATTCATGT
>ML780303.1:108144-127718 GCA_009831015.1 Picea engelmannii
TTTGTCTTACTGGCGTCCTGTTGGTTCGAGTGGTCATGTAGGATCGAGAGGGTTGTTCTTCTACACGCGCGCACACACGGTTAAAACAAAAAAATTTTCACCGGTTGACTGGGTAGATGTCCTTAGCTAGGAGGGGTGTTACAAATCATAAGCCTCTGCAGTTCATGCAGACACAAGGAAAATTGCATAATGACTGCCATCAGAAGTGGTCCACATACTTGTGTTTGTTCCATCTCAACATCAAGTATAAGACAGGGATCACCAACCGCATCATTGACTGCCTCAGTCAACCTCCAGTTGTAGCACTAACCATGATGCTACACTCCTATGGACATGAGATCTATAGATGGCCCCAACTATATGAGAGAGATCCTGACTTCGCCACTACCTACCATATGTTGGGCACAAACATAGATGTCATTGACTACCATCTTCAGGACAGGTTGTTGTGCCATCTAGGCCATATATGCATCCCATCAAGCAAGCGAAGTTGATTTGGGAAGCTCACTATAGTCGAGTTGCGGGACATTTTGGTGTACAAAAGACAGTGGTAGTGTTGCAGCAACATTTCTATGGGCCGAAACTTCGACAGGATGTCAGCAAGTATATCATTTCATGCATGGCATGTGCCATTTCAAAACCGACCATTAAGAAACAAGTCATGTACACCCCTCTACCTACACCCGACAAGCCCTTGGAATCCATATTGATGGACTACATTTCGGGCCTTCCTTCAACCAAGCAAGGAAATGATTGTATTTTTGTGGTTGTTGATCGATTTCCCAATATGGTGATTATGGTCTCCTACAAGAAGAGAATCACAGCAGAGACCACTGCCAAGATCTTCTTCGAACGAGTGTGGGTACATTTTGGGATACCACAAACCATCGTCTCAAATTGGGAAAGCCGGTTCCTTAGCACATTCAGGTTGAACCTATGGTCACGACTAGACACCAAGCTCACCAAATCCACGGCCTTCCACCCCCAAACAGATGGCCAAATCGAGGTTGTCAAAAGGATGATCGTACATATCTTACACATGTATAATTTCAAGCATACGCACACATGGGATGAGAGTCTTCCCTATGTTCAATATAGTTACAACAGAGCCATATGTAGCTCAACTAGCCACAGCCCCTTTCAGGTGGGGTTGGTATTTCAACCATTAGGTCCCATGGATGTTGCACTACCCCTTGTGTCCACACAAGTAGAATCGTCTCATGCTAAAACCGAAGCTGACAAAGCCATCTAGTTCATTAAATGAATCCAAAAAATCCTCCAACAGGTTCAAGATATTTTTCAGAAGTCCAATGCCAAGTACAAGTCATGCCATGATCAACACCAGGTGCCATGCAAGTTTCAGGTGGGTGATAAAGTTTGGTTTCATTTGCAGAAAGAATGCCTTACAAGACCTCATCGAAAGCTTCATCCACTCCGCTATGGACCTTACACCATCACCAAGGTTGTGGGTGACAATTCTTTTGATCTCAACATTCCCCCCTTCCTTAGATTTCACCCAGTATTTAATGTGGACCTCTTTCGGCCATACTTTCCACCATTATTAGACACCTCAGAGATAGTAGAACAGTTGACATTGATGGAGCTCAACCCTAACTTCATGGAACAATCATCCACTAATCATATCATGGACACACATATCAAGGGTACTCGCTAACAAAAGCTTCATCTTTATCATGTTGTCAAAGTGGGACAACTCCTACACCAACGCAAGTGGCTCACGTGAGGCCAAATTCAACAAAAATGTCCTCATCTGATGGGGAAACTCAACGCAATGGAGACCATTACTTCCTAATGGGGGATGATTGATCCAGGTGGATATTGGTGGCCACCCACCTCTTCCAACTGGCTCACATACAATTTTCGTCTTGGCAGTTTTTTCTAGTTTTTCGGGGCCATTTTGAGGCCCTAAACATCATTTTTTAGGCTTACCACAGTCACACTATAGATGTAGTCAAAGTGTGATGGAAAAATGTGTATTCCTTGGATAGACCTTTCCAACGGTCTATCGTGTGCCTAAAATAAATATCATATGAAAAAGTTATGACCTTGGGAAGTTGATGTACCAACTTACCCCATCAGGGCCCACATGACTTTTGGTGCTTCATCTCCTGGGGTTAGGTTTTTGGATGTCTAGGGTTTTTTTTATTACTTCTTGATGCTAAAAATGCATGGAGGCCTCATTTTAATTTGCTCAAGTGAATGCAATAGCCACCACATCTCTTCTCAAAGATTAGCTACCAACATTCGAGCAAGATTGTTTCATTCTGCATTTTACAGTTTCAGTAGATTTCTTTATTGAATAGAAGTTAAGTTTCATTGTATCTTTGTTATTATTCTTTGTATATTTGTATTAATTTTATAGATATATGTTTCATTTTGTTCCGCTCATAAATCCAAATCAAATATAAACCATTTCCTAGTCATGCTTCATACTTGGGTGTCCTTTTTTTATGATTGCAACATGTTGCTTCACTGTATGAGTATTCTCTTCTCCACATTTTTAGATCAACTATCTATTAGGAATTACCAGGTTCAATTATGATTATTAGGGTATCCCAGCCTCTATCTATGACTCACCATACTATTGGTACCACACACTTTGCCTCTTTCAAGCATCCATGCTCGCTCATCTATTGTACACCACTAGCACAAAGCTCCCTAGTTCTCATAGAGTGTCTCTAGGTTTTATGGGGTAAGACTTTCTTCTCACTAGTAATTAGATTTTAGATATAATACCTCACTCACATGGTCTTTCTCGATGCATCCATGTTGTATTCTTTCGTTTCCAACACCATTGGATATCCCTTTCCATGCTCACTAGAGTGTTTAAGTCATTTCCATTATTTCTTAGGGCACGTGGCCTATATGAAATTCCATAGGTGTGGTTATGCTTATGGATGTATTATATCCTTTGTCTATCACTTTCCATATGTTTGGCTACATAATCCATGTTATTTGCTGCATCGTATTGTGGTTTTGTGGTCAAGAACTCATTTAGCTTATGTAGTCATATTTTTTCTTAATTTTTTATATGCTTTTTTTTTGGAATGAGAACTTGTGTCTTACATAGGTTGTGATTAATTTTTATATTCTTTGTGTATGATTATTTAACTTGTGTTTATTCATTAATATACCTAATAACTTAACAAACAAATAAAATAGACTAAGTAATTCATTTAGGACACATGATTATATGGAAAATCATACATTTTTCATTAAGTGGTAAAGTTTGTAACACATAGTTTGTCCTACAACAATTCAAAATTGTGTCTTTATGGCCCAAAAATGCCCCACAAAATACGTAATTTACTAGAAAAGCATCACAGCACCACATGTTAAGATCCTATCCCAACCTCTTCCTCCCTCGTGCCTCCAAAACTTAATGGTGTACTCCCCTCTACTAAAGGCCTAGTCACATCCTCAATATCATGACACAATCAATCTCAATCCCACCCTCTAAATAATGCATTGACTTGTTCATCTAGTTGTTAAGAATAGAGTAAGCACAACACAAGACAAGAATTGGAAGGAAAAGGATTTAATTCATATTTAACACTATATTCATCTAATGCATCAATTTATATTACATGAATGTAATCACCTCGTAAATTGAAGAGTGCCAAAACACTAACAAATCATCAATAGATAATAATGACAACTCATAAAGAAGGCGATTACGGACTTTGTGATTATCTAGAGACTCTCAGTCCGACATTCCCCTCCGTAATCACAAGTATAAATAATTATACCAATAAGACAACATGAACTAAAGCGTAAATGGGTATCATTTCAATCTTCAATCTAAAACTCTTGAACTGAGATTTGATAAAGATATGCTCGAAAAATTGTCAATATGAGTGATGAATGGTTTATTTAAAATACACTTTGAAAGAGAGCTTAAATTCTAGAAGTGAATAGATGCCATGTCTAAAAATTCCCCTCTTAATTTGTGAACAAATAGGATCACCATTATGTGAACAATGAACAAATAGGACCACCAAATCTCTCTTTGAATTTAGACACAAGTGTCAAAGCACATCCCAATGAAAAATTTAAAAGAAATGAGAGGATTCTAGATTCCATTCTAGATCTTCCCAAATATGTTAATTTGATGAGATTGATTTAAGTTGATTTAATAGTAGATAAACCTATTGAGGGGACTAGTTGCCATGATAGAATTCTCAAATTCTCATTGAATTTTGATTGATATGAATTCGAAACTTGAAGCCTAACTATCATCATTGATATTACTCCCTATCAAGTGCAAGGTGAGAAGTACATGAAATGAATCCAATCTTGAGCTTTGAATTCTTCTTAAATATCACTTTAATAACTATAATTGGTGGATTGTGTTGACTACTAACCATTGATAATGATACCACTATAATCCATCAACGTTCTCCCCCCTTGAGGTGTAGAGAGTACCATATTCAACTCGTGTTTCAATTCCAAAGACATGTATAATTGGGCCCCAATCATGCCCAAAATAGTTCATCTAGAGAAATTGTTTGAAATCAATCTACTTTTGTGATTTATCCATGTAAACATGTATTTACCTTTGTTTGGACTCAATGGTAAAACTTATCCAACATCTTGGCTTTTAATTTCTAATACTAAGGAGTTATCCAACCATAATGTATTTTTTTTATTTTTATCCTTCTTCTTCTTTCAACATTTGTCTAAATGATTATGTATATTCCCATAATGAAGACAGGGATGGAGATCAAACATTTTGTCTCCATAAGGCCAACTCTATGAGAATGCTAGCATTTCTCAAGAATTTGATTGATGTGTTTATCATAATTGTTCGTAACTTCTTTATTAATTATGGAGTTTTCAAATTTTTATCAAGAAATCCTACACTCATAAACTGAACTAGTTTGGAGTAATATAGAATATGAAAGTTATTGCATTTGGCATATCTTAAGCCATGTTGATTCTTGTTGAATTGTAATTCTTCCCAAGGTCCAACAATATCTTGGAAAGATCATATTTTAGTTCTTGATGTTCTTCATAAATGTTTTCTTTTGTAAATTCAAATTCACATTTATTGTTGTTGCTATCACTCTATACTTCTACTTATGACTCATTTTCAACAAAAATTTCCTTCATCAATTCACTAATAATGAATAATTATGTCTCATAACGTGATAAGGAATCATCAACCATCTCTTTTTTTGCAATTTTATCAACCATCTCCATTAGATGATTTGTGTTACGAGTAGCATCAAGAATTTGCATTAAACCATTTGTGTCACAAGTAACATCCATCATTTAGATTAAATCAATTGTGTCACTATAACATCAACCTTTTGTATGAGGACATTTGTACAGTCACAAGATGCATCAACCTTGTTCTCAATTTGTTGATCCTTTTCAATTAATTTTAGTCGAAGTGTTTCAGTCAATTTATCCTTCCAAATAATTTATTTGTGAAGATTAAGACCAAATTATCCAAATCATGTAAGGAGACTTGTAATTATTTGATTTATTTATTAGCATTTTGTAAATGATTTCCTCATTTACACGTTTTGTGACTCTCTCTCTCTCTCTCATTTATTTTATATTATTCTCACGTGTACTCACTCAGTTTCATTTGTTTCTTTTATAACATGATCGTTTGCGCTTTTTTATTTTATGTTATTTTTTCTTTCTTATTGTCAACCTTAGGGTGTCGGGTACTACCGATAACACACCCGAAAGTGTTATTATAATGATTATAACTTTGCAATGTGAGGCCTCCTTATTCAATTTCAGGTAGGTTCCTTTTTTGACAATTTTCACAAATGTCTGTAATTCTATCCTTAATTCAATGACTTAAATTAATTGACTTATCCTTCTTCTTCAATTTTTATAATTCAATGAGTCAATCAATTATTGATTTTAATAAGTGTTGTTCTTTATGTATGTACAAATTTCCACTTAGTGTACTTGCTTGTTTGCCAATCCAAAAGACTAGACACAAAACATTACAAATATCCAAGAAAATATTGCGCAATTGCACACAATTAAAAGTGTTCATAAAACCTCCTTATTACTATTTTAAGCTAGGTCTAGAACACATGAGCCAAAAAAATATGATTTGATTATGATATCCTTCTTATAACCACAATTGTGTGCCCAAATACAATGAAAATCCTTCAACCTACTGTCAAAAGGTTTTAAGAAAAAGAACGAGAAGTCTTCAACCTACTTTCACAAGGTTTTAATTAAAACAATGAGAAGCCTTCAACCTACATTCACAAGGTTTTAAGAAAAAACAATGAGACAAACCTTCAACCTTAAACTTGTTTTC
This sequence comes from Picea engelmannii, assembly GCA_009831015.1. NCBI lineage: Eukaryota > Viridiplantae > Streptophyta > Pinopsida > Pinales > Pinaceae > Picea > Picea engelmannii. The sequence continues at coordinate 114,461 of ML780303.1, forward strand.
TTAAAAAACAACCTGCTTTCACAAGGTTTTAAAAAAATAAAAATAAAAACTGCATTTTTCAAGGTTTTAAGAAAAAAAAAATGAGACAATCCTTAACTTACTTTAACTTACTCAACCTTAAACTTGTTTTCTTAAAAAACAACCTGCTTTCACAAGGTTTTAAAAAAATAAAAATAAAAACTGCATTTTTCAAGGTTTTAAGAAAAAAAAAATGAGACAATCCTTAACTTACTTTAACTTACTTTGATAAGGATTTTGTGAAGTTTACACCAACTTGAAACCCAAATATTCAATTATTTTTACTTACTTTGAGTAGGCTCTTAAAACCCAAGTCTTCTAAGTATTTTTATTTACTTTGACAAGGCTCTTGAAACCCAAGTCTTCAAATAACTTTATTTACTTTGAAAATGCTTTTGAGAAGTTTACACCAACTTGAAACCCATGTCTTCAACTACTTTTATTTACTTTGACAAGGATTTTCAACTATTTTTATTTACTTTGACAAGGATTTTGGGAAGTTTACACCAACTTGAAACCCAAGTCTTCAACTATTTTTATTTACTTTTACAAGGCTATTGAAACATAAGTCTTCAACTATTTTTAATTACTTTGATCACAATTTTCAACTATTTTTGTTTACTTTGAGAAGGATTTTGAGAAAATTCTACACCAACTAGGAACCTATGTCTTCAATTATTTTTTTTATTTACTTTGACAAGGATTTTGAGAAGTTTACACCAACTTGAAACCCCAAGTCTTCAAATATTTTTATTTATTTTTACAAGGCTCTTGAAACCATAAGAGGGTGCAGAGGATATTGAGTAAAACATAATATGTTTTACTCAATATTACCCTCCACCATATGAGGGTGGGGGTACCTGGGGGATATTGAGTAAAACATAAATCAATCAAGATTACTTAAGGCCCTTCGATTGGGGTTTCTTTAGTCAGTTATCTCACTCCCTCCTTAGTTTGAGTGGGAAAGTGCCTTCGGTCTGGCCCTCCCTTTATCATTGATTTTATTTCCTTTATTCATTGATTGTATTATTTAGATAATCTAAATAGCATTCATTGTCATTTGTTAATTTGTTCATGGCTAAATTAGGCTTTCTATACTATCATGTGGTGGGGTTGGGGTGCGGCGGGCATATTGAGTAAAACATAATATGTTTTACTCAATATTCCCCCCACACCCACTCTCATCTTCAATCTTATATTTTACTCAATATTCCCCCCGCCCGCATCTTTAAATTGTGTTTTACTCAATATCCCTCCACACTCACCCTTATCTTCAACTTTTTTTATTTACTTTGAAAAGGCTCTTGAAACCTATGTCTTCAACTATTTTTATTTACTTTGACAAGGCTCTTGAAACCCAAGTCTTCAACTATTTTTGTTCACAAGTTTGCAACTATTTTTATTTACTTTGACCAGGCTCTTTAAAACCCAAGTCCTCAACTATTTTTATTTACTTTGACAAGGTTATTAAAAACCAAGTCTTCAACTATTTATTTTTATTTACATTGACAAGGTTCTTAAAAACCAAGTCTTCAACTATTTTTATTTACTTTGACAAGGCTATTGAAACCCAAGTCTTCAACTATTTATCAACTATTTTTATTTACTTTGACAACCCAAGTCTTCAACTATTTTTGTTTACAAGTCTTCAACTATTTTTATTTACTTTGACAAGGTTCTTGAAACTCAAGTCTTCTACTATTTTTATTTATACGTCTTCAACTATTTTTATTTACTTTGATAAGATTCTTGAAACCGAGTCTTCCACTATTTTTATTTACAAGTATTCAACTATTTTTATTTACTTTGACAAGATTCTTGAAACCAAGTCTTCCACTATTTTTATTTACAAGTATTCAACTATTTTTATTTACTTTGATAAGGATATTAAAACTCTCAACTACTTTTATTTACTTTGACAAGCCTCTTAAACTTAAGTCTTCAACTATTTTTATTTTTATTAACTTTTTATTTACTTTGACAAGGCTCTTGAAACCCATGTCTTCAACTATTTTTATTTACTTTGCCAAGGCTCTTGAAACCCAAATCTTCAACTATTTTTATTTATAAAGCTCTTGAAACCCAAGTCTTCAACTATGTTTATTTACAAGTATACAATTAGTTTTATTTTTATCAACTTTTTATTTAGTTTAACAAGGCTCTTGAAACCCAAGTCTTCAACTATTTTTATTTACAAGGCTCTTGAAAGCCAAGTCTTCAATTACAAGTATTCAACTATTTTTATTTTTATCAACTTTTTATTTAATTTTACAAGGTTCTTTTGAAACCCAAGTATTCAACTATTTTTATTTAGCTTGTTTACAAGTATTCGACTATTTTTATTTAGTTTTTCAATATTTAGTTTGAAAATGTTTTTTTTTTTTTTTTTTAAGTTTACACCATCAAGTGAAGATATAATTATCTTCATCCTTGCTTCCTTATTAAGTCGAGGTGTCCCCCTATTGAAATCAATGGTTTAATCAACCTTTTAATTACGAATTTCAATCTTATGGCCAACAATTAAATATGCTGACATGTTCTTCACCTTACGCTAAAATCAATGAATGAAATTTAATGGTCATAATTTCCCCCCATTTATAAAGGCATATGTTAACCTGTTTACTTTTTCAAATTTAATTTTTAGGATTAAGAAATTACAAAACCAGGTATTCAATTGCCACGAAGTATACTTATATAAATATAACCAAGATTACCTAACTTTTAACATTTACATTTTTTTTTCACAAGAACTAGTGGATTTATATTAATATGAAAAAAAGGCATGGCCTAGACCACAGGATACAAAAAGAGAGTTCAAAATTGCATAATTCCATCTCTAACAGAGCTTCTATCAACCTGGTGTTTATATTCCATCTATCCCTTTTCCATTTATTACTACTACTATTATTTTTAGCTACATAGATTTGGCAAAAAATATCAATTATACATACTGATAGACAAAACATGCACTAGTTATTATTGGTTTTTTCTGGCTCAGGAGCATTCTCTGGTTGTTCTTCTTCCTCATTAACTTCCACTGAAGCGTTTGGGCTTGGTAAAATTCCCACTTCATATGCCTCTCCTCCTGCTTGTCCTACAAACGATATTTGAATTATCAGGTTCCTCATTCCTCTGTGCTATCTGTATTTGAAGAGAAACTAGTTGACGGTGCAAGAAGTATACTTCATCCTAGTTTGACCGATGAGAACACGATGTTAAATGAGAGTATCAAGAGATAATTTTGTTGTAGAACTAAGGGAATTTACTCTAAGATTCAATCTCTTCCTTTCCTCATTGCTACCCTCCATTTCCTCGTCCACATTTTCTATCTAATCCCTGTTGCCCATACTAGCTTCTTTATCTAGGAGAATTCGCGAGGGACGAAATTGAACGCTCAGAATTAGATTCTTCGGTACCTTAATCAACCAAACAGAAGTTTCTGCAGAGTACCTTCTAGAGCCTGGAATAACTTCTCCAAAGGCACTCACCAAATTAGAGCCACCAATTGTGATAGAACCCAATCTTGTTGAAAACTCCCCGGAATTGTCAAATGGCCCTGTCTGACTAGGCAACAAGCGACCCAAAAGCTTCCAAGACAAGCTACAAATCCATTTTTTTACAATAACATGGAAAACCTTATTCCCAATTACACTTATATTTCCTTCAATGTGGCGTACCTACTTATCCATGCCTAAGATATCCTTCACAAGGTGGCCATGCATCTCTCGGGAACTGCTGACGATACCCTCCTTAATTAGGTTGTAGATATATACTTTGTCATCCTCACCACCTTCCATGATAATCATCATACTTCTCCCCTGCTCTCGAGTCATCAGAATAGTTGTGATCGTGATCCCACACCATATAGACTTCCTCCTATGAATGATCCAGTCACGAACTAGTTGATATCGTCCATTATTTCGAATGGTGGTTCCAAAGCACCTAAGTGAAATGATCGATATGAGTAATGGGAATTTCCCTTCCATGTAGTTGACAGAGCTTACCACGTGCCTTAACCTTTTATAACACTTGGACACAATCATTTTTATGGAGGGGGAACCACGAGCACCTCTCCATTCAGCCCCATATGACCAAGAGCTAACCCAATGGCCTTGTTTGCGAAGGTATCCGCAACAAAGTTATGATGTAGGATGTGAAAAAAGTGTGCATGAAGACCATGCAGAGTTTTTCTATTGCGATGCACTAGATTTTTTAGACTTGTATCTTTCAGAGGGGAGGCCTTGATAAATTAGCGAATTGTATTTTTAGAATCGCCGACTATATTGAGAGCATTGTTTTTTCTCTTCTTTGCCAATATATATAGCATATGTTTATGTTTTGTTATTGGTAGTGACTCCTAGATTCCAAGAATACTCTATTAGTTTATTTCCTCTAGGGTCGAAGAGCACCCCTCCCACACCTTCCTCCCCGAAATTAACATTTACATGTTAATTAACTTTTTACATTTTAAAAATAACTTGGCAAGTATGGTTAGTGGAAAAAAATAATTCTACACTTTTTCTACTTTTTCTTTTTATGTTTTTTATATATCATTTGTAATAGCCAGTTGTTTACTTTCTCTATCTAAATTTCAATGGTGTGGGGTGGAGTGGAGTGGTGTTTCCATTTATCTCCAGGTGGATGGTGCGGGATGGAGTGGCATTTCCACTCCCTATGTTGGCCATTCATTTATCTCCACTCCCTCTTCTTGTTGCCCGTTTATCTCCACTCTCTCAGCTTGTCATTTTTCATTACATGGCAATGCATTTTAAATTTGGTGCATAAATCCTTTGATATCAAATTCCTAATCACTCTTCGTCAATTCTACTGCATCGTTGAACCCTGCATCGTTCTATCTCTAGATTGATGTTGGATCGTTGAACCTTACCTTGCATCGTCTAGTGGTTGGATCACTTGCCCATCTCTCGATCAGACTTCTTCAGTGTATCGCCTTGCTGGATCACTGCGGATTTGTTCGGTGTAGGATTTTCATTGAACATTTGTTTTGTTTCCTTTCATTAGTGTATTACTGTCTCACTGTATAACTATTTTGTTTGAAACGAAATTATTGTATTATTATTTAATTACACTGAAAGGCATACACTTATTGACAATGGGCACATTTAATAGGTTTTTAGTGCTTAATCAGTTTTGTATGGACACGATTAAATATTGATGGAATATTCTTAGTCATCCCAATAAATCAATGGTTGTGATTTCAACCACTAACTTCCTCACCACTATAAAGGCATCCGCATGTTTATTTTTTTACTTTTACTTAATCATGTTTAAAATTTACTATGATGGTTGGTTGATTGCCAAATCTAAGTGATTAACAAAAATTAATGTTTTGTTACAAAATCCAGAGATATGAATATAGAAAGCAACCATTAGAAACACGCACATATTGTTACATAATTGCTTCACATTTACTCACGCTATAAAAAAATTACTATATGTGGCGTCAGGTTATCAAAGGCCACGTCTGGTAAAATGCTTATCTAACGGTCGCAGACTGCAATTAATATTAAATTATCCAATGGTCTGTAAAATGAATTAATATAAGTAATTATCCAATGGTCGCAGAGTGCAATATCGAAGCCACGCTTCGTAGGTTTAAGAATGAGTTACATAGAATTAAACGACCCATATTAAATTACATGAAAGAAACTTTCCAACTGCTATAAGAAACTTTCAACTTTTAAAAAAGTAATAAAATGTTATTAAAAAAACATAATTTCTCACTATTTTATATTTGGAACATGGTTTCATAATTTTTCGATTACAAACTTCAAATTCAAACTTTACTTTTTTATTACTTATCTCAAATTCAAACTTTAGCCAACTTGACGAGCTGGGACATCAAGGGATCCCGATTTGTAATTTAATTTTTAATTTTCTTTGTGATTGTTTTGGTTTTTTTCTTTCTACGTTTAAAGATGTTCTGAGTAATTAATAGAGATTAAAATTTTGTTACAATTTTGTTATAGAGTGGAGAGAAGTGAATATGGAAATCAACCATTTATGACCATGTGCAGCCATACATTTCATTTTATGACCATGTTTCATTTTATGGCCGCGTTTCATTTTCTGGGACAGCCAAAACCTTTCGGCGTTCACCAACCACGAGTTTGTGACTATGCTAGTTATTTATCGTTTCATTATTGTCTTGTATTATTGTTTCATTCACCCAATTATTGGGTAATTGTTGTCTCATTCCAACGAACTCTTTAGATATTTGGCAAGGATCCATATGGCCCATCAAAATCCACTGAAAAATATGCCCTCACTGTAAAATATGCGCACTTTGTATACTTAAAAAAAAAAAAAAAAAGATTAGGATTTTGTAACAATTAGGGTTTTGTTATTTGCACGGAAAAATACATACAAAAGATGATTGATAGCTTATGGTGTTGAAACTCTGTTGTTATTTTTTCTGTTTTGAATATTTTCAAAAATAAGTTTATATAATATGTAGATTATATTATTTAGTTTTTATATGTAATTTTATGTTCGCAAATTTATATCAATATATTCTAAAAAAATTAGTATAATTAAGAATATGTGTTTCTTTTTAAGAGGTCACAGATTCAAATTCAAAGGGGGTAGGGTATGTATACCTTCATAGACTTTACTAGTCAAATTGTTGGGCTGAGGGGGGTCCCTTGTCCCACAAACAAGGGGGTCTCATATACCAATTTGGTGTGTTGGCTTCGCCGTGACCTTAAAAATAGATTAATAATACAGCCTAAGTGGGCCTAATGGTTAAGAACATGTGTTTCATCTTAAGAGGTCACAGGTTCAAATCCAGAGGGGGGTAGGGTATGTATACCTTCGTAGACTTTACCAATCAAATCGTTGGGCGAAGGGGGGTCCCTTGTCCCACAAACAAGGGGATCTCATACACCAATTTGGTGTGCTAGCTTGGTCGTGACCTTAAAAATAGATTATTATTATTATTATAAAAGTGATTGATATTAGTGTTTGAAGGATGTAAATGACCTCTATAAACTTATATCAACCATTTTTAATTTTTATGTGGTTGTGCTAGTAATATTAACATGTCACCTTAAAATACAAAAGAATGATAATATAAAATGTGAAAAAAAATTAAAAAATATAATTACCTTCCCCTTTTATATGAGCACCATTCATTTCAAGGAGACAAATCATTAATGGAAAAAAAACACAGGATCAGGTTTTTGCATGAGAAGTTGATCCAAACTTGAAGGAGAAATGTATGCATTTCTCTATATACGATGTGCTTGATTCTGTATCATCTCGTGTGGAGAAATGTGCTTCAATGCTCAAGTCTCATTTTAAATATTTGTTGTTCTTGACATTTTTACAGTATTGGTTAAAAGTTTATTTCTATTATATAAACTTAGCTATTTAAATCTCCGATTTAAATATTTTCTATCCAAAATGTATGATTTTTTAATGTGATTAATTCTGTATCATCTCGTATGGAGAAATATGTCTCAATACTCAAATCTCATTTTAAATATTTGTTGTTCTTGACATTTTTACAATATTAGTTAAAAGTTTATTTCAGTTATACAAACTTAACAATTTAAATTTGCAAATCTCATTTTAAATATTTGTTGTTCTTGACATTTTTACAATATTAGTTAAAAGTTTATTTCAGTTATACAAACTTAACAATTTAAATTTGCAGATTCAACTATCTCTTTTCTATCCGAGGTTTTAATCTTGAAACCATCCATGAAATATAAGGTCATTTTAAATATTTGTTATTCTTGACATTTTTACAATATTAGTTAAAAGTTTATTTCAGTTATACAAACTTAGCAATTTAAATCTGCAGATTCAACTATTTTCTATCCGAGGTTTTAATCTTGAAACCATCCATGAAATATAGGGCGGCATGATGTTGTTAAGGAGAATGAATGGATTTTACTCGAGTTGCACCAAGTTTTCCTTGATATGGTTGTGGTTGTTGAGGCACACTGTCAGCAGCGCAATAATATTGAATATAATAGTGCTCATGCTGCTAACTATGTTGAACACGGAACCAAACGACTTCATAATATATTTCTTAGGATAGGCTGGTCACTGTAGCAAATGCAAACTAACACAGGAAGACTAATGGCTACAGCTTCTGCTAATCTCTTGATAATCCGATAAAAATATGTGATTTTGAATCCAATTACCCCAAGTTCACATTTCGGTGGGATCACATAAGAAATAAATAACACTCTGCAAATTTTAAATAGTGAATTAGGAGAGGATGACTTTGTATTTCAGATCACGTCTTTAATTTCTATTTAGATGGATGAAACAATTTCCGTTAGAACGCTCAGATCAATGCATATTTGTGCTAATTTCTTGAATAGTTGGTTCATTTTACAATTGCTTTTGGAAATTGTTGATTATTCAAAGAGATCATTGAAACAATCTTGATCGTCAGAAGTATTAATCGTTGAGGAGTTTTCCTGACCAACACATTCATTGCAAGAGTGTATATTACATGTGTAGCAATAGATCTATAATACATAATTATGTGTGGATGAGTAGAAGTTAATGATGGTCTCTCATAAAGTGTTAATGGCAATGTAAAGCTGGAAAAATAACAATCTTGTGCCTTGTATTTTTTGGAAATTTATAATATTAATTTTATATTCTTTTTAAATTATCACAGTCAACATATCCCTAAAATACTTAGAAATAATGGAGATTAGTTAACCGAAAATACTTAATCTAATGGTTTCAATCATCTAAACAGAATGTCATCCTATATAATGTACTCCTAATTGATTTAATACTAGCACAGCCACTAACTCCCTGCTGGCGTCGAAAGGCGACTTACAGCTGTTAATGCCAGCACAGAAACATGATCACCTTAATACCTTTATATTTTGTTAATGAGGTAGACATGGCAATAAATTAGTGAACACAGTAATTTTAGTAAATATATAAACGGATGTCTTTATAACAGCTCAGAAGTTAATGGATGAAATGAGAGCCATTCATTTATTGTGCGTAAAAATGCAGTATGTAGCTTTGCTTCGATGGCCTTGAAGTGTTTTCTTTTCTTGCCTAGCCTATTTCTTTCATATTTTTTTTTCAAGTTGGTATCAGAGCGTGTAGCGCTCGTCGCGTCCAAAGGTCGTGCTCCCATTACCATATACGTTGTTCTGGATTCTCCATTCTTTGCCTCGAATATTGCCCAAGAATTCAAAGTCCACAACACCTACAGTGTAGTCGCCTGGGAGCTTAATCGAAGCGTTGAACAAGCCATACCTTCAGTAAAACGCGAAGGTTGGATTAAGTGCATGCTACAAAGGAACTAAGTGGAGTGGAGCAGCCACCATTTCGAGTCGGATTCGAGAGGAGCCGCACCGGATTCGAGAGAAGTCTGCGTGGATTACAGTACGCAGATTCGAAAGGAGTCGCGCCCAGTTGTTGCATGAGTAGAGGCGGATCGCTAGTTCCCTCCACGAAATTCAGAAGGAAGCTTAAGTTACAGCGCCTTGAATCCATCCTGCAGAGGAAGATATTCGTTGCTGGAAAATCGTTTTTGAAATCTTTCGTTGTTGAGGGTTCGACCGCCACACACCAGATGGTATTGATAATTCGTTGTTGAGAGTGTGTCCAGATTATGACGCTTCCCCGTTTCTCGTTTCGGCTTCCGAACGCATATCCATTATAAATGAGTTGCAGCCGCTTTCAACAATAATAGTCTCAAATTATTCGCTTTGCCTTGGAAGTCGCATTGTCTTTCTTCGTTGAGAAGAATCCACGGATGTACAAAATATCGCTCGTTATTGTCATGTTCTACTTAGTTCGCTTGGGAGGAGGACTCTTCGGCTTTCACTACCTGGTAATTTAAGTATGGTTTGTCCTATATATTTTTAATTGACAACACCAAGGCTAAGAAGACATTCTAGAGGTATTCTTTTGTACATTACAAAGGTGAATAATTATTTATGATGGAGAAATTAGTTTCCAAGTAGCTTGGTGGAAAATCTCTCAATTCTATAACATCTGCACGGAAAAGTTTTGGACTATATGTGCGCAATAGAGTTCAAGAGTGATTCCCTTTTGGCATGGCATTGGGTTCTTGTTCATAGAATAGAGCCATTGGTGTTTTTTTTGTTGTCTACGCCTTAGTATTGGATTTGAGAGGCCACGCCATTTTCTCTGCTAGTTGTCATTCTTGGCGCATGATCGCTGCTTTGAAGAGGAATTTGTTGTGTGAAGGGGTTTGCAGAGATGGTGAATCCACTTGCTGAAACGTATCTCAATGAAGCGAATAAATTAGATGGCTTGAATTTCGTAAATTGGAAATTCAAAATGAAAACATTGATGGAAGGTTATGGTGTTTGGACTATTGTGAAAGGAGATTAAGCGTGACCCGGTGCGACTGCAGGTGTGACATCGGAAGCAATCCAAAATTGGGATAAGCGAGAGAACAAAGCCAAAGTATTATTATGAATGTCTATGAAAGATAATATAATTCCTCACATTAGAGATGCTAAGACTTCTAAAGAAAACTGGAAAGCACTTGAAATTTTGTATGAGACTAATAATACAAATCGTATTATTTTCATGAAGAGTAAATTGCTACGTATGAAAATGAATATAAATGAGTCTGTTAGTACTTTTTTTTGGGCAAATTAAAGACATGAAAGATAAATTGGGAGATATAGGAGAAAAAGTGTCAAACACTGATCTTTTCACAACTTCCCTAAATGGAATGCTAGAGGACTATAAAATGTTTATAACAGGCCTTGCAGCGAGAGAGAAAGCTCCCACCTTTGAGGAATTGACAGATATATTGCTGCAAGAAGAAGAGAAACGCACGAATTTGAAGCCTCGGAATTTAGATTTGGCATTATGGACAAAAAGAGATTCCCTAAAGGGAAACCAGGAGAAGGAGGCAGAGGAGGAAGTTCATTTCAGAGGAAGTCATTTCCAAATCCAAATCAAGGTATTCCATCTAATACAAATGAACCTAAGTGTTTCTATTGTGGTAGGATTGGGCATCTTTCCAAAGAATGTTATAAGAAGAAAAATGATGAGGTTAGGCATAAAAATAGAAAACATTCAGGACATTTTGCAGAAGAAAACCCGAATTTTGATTCAAAAGATCTTAGATTGTTTGTGTCTAATGCAGCATTGTATATTGAAACTGATGATGTTGACGAATGGCTTGTTGATTCTGGAGCTTCAATTCACATGACATGTAACAAGAATTGGTATATAAACTTTAAAGAAACACATAATGGTGCCCATATTTATCTTGGAGATGATCATTCTTATCAAATCAAGGGATATGGAGATATTCTAGTAACACTTCCGAATGGTACTGTCAGACGCATTTGCAATGTTGTGTATGTCCCTGGGATAAAGAAAAACTTGATTTATGTGTCCACCATTACATATCAAAATTTGAAGGTCGAATTATTCAAGACACATTGCATAGTGAAGAACTTGCAGGATCATTACATAATTGTTTCCTCAAGAGTCAGAGTTGGAGGTCTATAGAAACTTGATGTCACCAACAAGAATCATCAAGCATTGACTTATGCAACTATGCCTACAGAAAATCTTTGGCACCAAAGGTATGGTCACATTAATTATCATGATTGTTTGTTATTACCAAAACAAAGTATGGTTGAAGGACTCCCTATGTTGAAGAATGAGTATGTTGCTTGTGAAGGTTGTGCATTAGGAAATATGCACAGAGATGAATTCCCCTCTAATTCTGATAGGAGAAAGAAAGATGTATTAGACCTTATACATACTAATGTTTGTGGACCAATGCAGACAAGGTCCTTAGGTGGTGCTTATTATTTTTTGTTATTTATTGATGACTGCACAAGATACACATGGGTTTATTTCCTTAGGAAAAAGAGTGATGTTTTTAATACTTCAAGGAATTTAAAAACATGGTGGAGAAGAAAAACAGAAAGTCCATCAAAATCATCTGCTCAGATCAAGGGGGAGAGTACAGATTAGGTAACTTCATCAAGTATTGCAAACATCATGGAATAATACAGCAATTTACAGTACCCCACACTCCACAGCAGAACAAAGTTGCAGAAAGGAAAAACAGAACTCTGGTGGAGTGTGCACGAAATATGATGAAAGGTAAGAATCTCTCAAATGATTTTTGGGACGAGGCCATTAGCATTGTTGTTTATTTAAAGAATATAAGTCTAACAAGGTGTCTTGATCATAAAACTCCTTTCGAAGCCTTGTATGATTCTAAACCAGCAGTTAATAATTTGAGGATATTTAGGTGTAAATATTTTGCACATATTCCAAAGGAGAACAAGAAGAAGCTTGATGCTAAAGCTATCAAATGTATTTTTATAGGGTACTGTTCAAAATTTAAAGCATATAAACTGTTTGATCCATCTACTCACAAAGTGTTTGCAAGTAGAGATGTAATTTTCCATGAGCAAGTAGAAGGAAATAATGAAGACAACAGTGATGAAGGATGGCATGTAGTTCTTGAAGATGAAGAGGTCAAAGAAGAGAGGCACCAACAGGAAAAGGCACCCAGTGACATGGATACATCTAGCAGTGAAGAAGAATCTTCACAAAACGGAGACGAAGTCACCAACCAATTGAGAAGATATTCATGACAGGTTCGTCCACCTGAAAAGTATAAAGATTATTCCATGATGAGTAATATTTCAAATTTCATAGAACCCGTGAGTTTTAATGAAGCTAATGAACATGAAGAGTGGAGAAAAGCAATGGAGGAAGAATATGACTCTATAATGAAAAAAAAAACTTGGGAATTGATTGAATTACCTAAAGATAAAAATCTCATAGGATGTAAATGGATATACAAACCTAAATTCAAAGCAGATGGTAGTATAGATAAATATAAATCCAAATTAGTGGAAAAGGGGTATTCACAGAAGGAGGGCATTGATTATGCAGAAACATTTGCACCAGTAGATAAATTAAATACTATAAGATTGTTAATTGCATTAGCTACAAAGTACCATTGGAATCTTCACCACTTAGATGTAAAATCTTCTTTTATGAATGGTGAGTTAAAGGAGGAGGTTTACCTTACTCAACCAGAGGGGTTTGTGAAAAGTGGTCAGGAACATTTAGTGTGTAAATTAAATAAAGCATTGTATGGACTGAAACAGGCACCTAGGTCATGGTATGAGAAGATAGATTCCTTCTTTCTTCAGCGGGGTTTTATGAGGAGAAAAAGTGATCCAAATATGTATACCAAGTTTGATGAAAA
>ML780303.1:134133-163053 GCA_009831015.1 Picea engelmannii
TTTTCATCAAACTTGGTATACATATTTGGATCACTTTTTCTCCTCATAAAACCCCGCTGAAGAAAGAAGGAATCTATCTTCTCATACCATGACCTAGGTGCCTGTTTCAGTCCATACAATGCTTTATTTAATTTACACACTAAATGTTCCTGACCACTTTTCACAAACCCCTCTGGTTGAGTAAGGTAAACCTCCTCCTTTAACTCACCATTCATAAAAGAAGATTTTACATCTAAGTGGTGAAGATTCCAATGGTACTTTGTAGCTAATGCAATTAACAATCTTATAGTATTTAATTTATCTACTGGTGCAAATGTTTCTGCATAATCAATGCCCTCCTTCTGTGAATACCCCTTTTCCACTAATTTGGATTTATATTTATCTATACTACCATCTGCTTTGAATTTAGGTTTGTATATCCATTTACATCCTATGAGATTTTTATCTTTAGGTAATTCAATCAATTCCCAAGTTTTTTTTTTCATTATAGAGTCATATTCTTCCTCCATTGCTTTTCTCCACTCTTCATGTTCATTAGCTTCATTAAAACTCACGGGTTCTATGAAATTTGAAATATTACTCATCATGGAATAATCTTTATACTTTTCAGGTGGACGAACCTGTCATGAATATCTTCTCAATTGGTTGGTGACTTCGTCTCCGTTTTGTGAAGATTCTTCTTCACTGCTAGATGTATCCATGTCACTGGGTGCCTTTTCCTGTTGGTGCCTCTCTTCTTTGACCTCTTCATCTTCAAGAACTACATGCCATCCTTCATCACTGTTGTCTTCATTATTTCCTTCTACTTGCTCATGGAAAATTACATCTCTACTTGCAAACACTTTGTGAGTAGATGGATCAAACAGTTTATATGCTTTAAATTTTGAACAGTACCCTATAAAAATACATTTGATAGCTTTAGCATCAAGCTTCTTCTTGTTCTCCTTTGGAATATGTGCAAAATATTTACACCTAAATATCCTCAAATTATTAACTGCTGGTTTAGAATCATACAAGGCTTCGAAAGGAGTTTTATGATCAAGACACCTTGTTAGACTTATATTCTTTAAATAAACAACAATGCTAATGGCCTCGTCCCAAAAATCATTTGAGAGATTCTTACCTTTCATCATATTTCGTGCACACTCCACCAGAGTTCTGTTTTTCCTTTCTGCAACTTTGTTCTGCTGTGGAGTGTGGGGTACTGTAAATTGCTGTATTATTCCATGATGTTTGCAATACTTGATGAAGTTACCTAATCTGTACTCTCCCCCTTGATCTGAGCAGATGATTTTGATGGACTTTCTGTTTTTCTTCTCCACCATGTTTTTAAATTCCTTGAAGTATTAAAAACATCACTCTTTTTCCTAAGGAAATAAACCCATGTGTATCTTGTGCAGTCATCAATAAATAACAAAAAATAATAAGCACCACCTAAGGACCTTGTCTGCATTGGTCCACAAACATTAGTATGTATAAGGTCTAATACATCTTTCTTTCTCCTATCAGAATTAGAGGGGAATTCATCTCTGTGCATATTTCCTAATGCACAACCTTCACAAGCAACATACTCATTCTTCAACATAGGGAGTCCTTCAACCATACTTTGTTTTGGTAATAACAAACAATCATGATAATTAATGTGACCATACCTTTGGTGCCAAAGATTTTCTGTAGGCATAGTTGCATAAGTCAATGCTTGATGATTCTTGTTGGTGACATCAAGTTTCTATAGACCTCCAACTCTGACTCTTGAGGAAACAATTATGTAATGATCCTGCAAGTTCTTCACTATGCAATGTGTCTTGAATAATTCGACCTTCAAATTTTGATATGTAATGGTGGACACATAAATCAAGTTTTTCTTTATCCCAGGGACATACACAACATTGCAAATGCGTCTGACAGTACCATTCGGAAGTGTTACTAGAATATCTCCATATCCCTTGATTTGATAAGAATGATCATCTCCAAGATAAATATGGGCACCATTATGTGTTTCTTTAAAGTTTATATACCAATTCTTGTTACATGTCATGTGAATTGAAGCTCCAGAATCAACAAGCCATTCGTCAACATCATCAGTTTCAATATACAATGCTGCATTAGACACAAACAATCTAAGATCTTTTGAATCAAAATTCGGGTTTTCTTCTGCAAAATGTCCTGAATGTTTTCTATTTTTATGCCTAACCTCATCATTTTTCTTCTTATAACATTCTTTGGAAAGATGCCCAATCCTACCACAATAGAAACACTTAGGTTCATTTGTATTAGATGGAATACCTTGATTTGGATTTGGAAATGACTTCCTCTGAAATGAACTTCCTCCTCTGCCTCCTTCTCCTGGTTTCCCTTTAGGGAATCTCTTTTTTGTCCATAGTGCTAAATCTAAATTCCGAGGCTTCAAATTCGTGCATCTCTCTTCTTCTTGCAACAATATATCTGTCAATTCCTCAAAGGTGGGAGATTTCTCTTTCGCTGCAAGGCCTGTTATAAACATTTTATAGTCCTCTAGCATTTCATTTAGGGAAGTTGTGAAAAGATCAGTGTTTGACACTTTTTCTCCTATATCTCCCAATTTATCTTTCATGTCTTTAATTTGCCCAAAAAAAGTACTAACAGACTCATTTATATTCATTTTCATACTTAGCAATTTACTCTTCATGAAAATAATACAATTTGTATTATTAGTCTCATACAAAATTTCAAGTGCTTTCCAGGTTTCTTTAGAAGTCTTAGCATCTCTAATGTGAGGAATTATATTATCTTTCACAGACATTCGTAATAATACCTTGGCTTTGTTCTCCCGCTTATCCCAATCTTGGATTGCTTCCGATGTCACACCTGCAGTCGCACTGGGTCACGCTTAATCTCCTTTCACGATAGTCCAAACACCATAACCTTCCATCAAGGTTTTCATTTTGAATTTCCAATTTATGAAATTCGAGACATCTACTTGGAAACTAATTTCTCCATCATAAATAATTATTCACCTTTGTAATGTACAAAAGAATACCTCTAGAATGTCTTCTTAGCCTTGTTGTTGTCAATTAAAAATATATAGGACAAACCATACTTAAATTACTAGGTAGCGAAAGCCGAAGAGTCCTCCTCCCAAGCGAACTAAGTAGAACATGACAATAACGAGCGATATTTTGAACATCCGTGGATTCTTCTCAACGAAGAAAGACAATGCGACTTCCAAGGCAAAGCGAATAATTTGAGACGATTATTGTTGAAAGCAGCTGCAACTCATTTATAATGGATATGCGTTCGGAAGCCGAAACGAGAAACGGGGAAGCGTCATAATCTGGACACACTCTCAACAACGAATTATCAATACCATCTGGTGTGTGGCGGTCGAACCCTCAACAACGAAAGATTTCAAAAACGGTTTTCCAACAACGAATATCTTCCTCTGCAGGATGGATTCAAGGCGCTGTAACTTAATCTTCCTTCTGAAAACACTTAGAGGTCATCCAAGCGAAGCCACACACTGCATTTTATTAAATCAATTAGGAGTACACTAGCACAGCCGTTAACTTGCTGTTGAGAACGTTCAAAGTATCGGCTGAAAACTCGTGCCCCCAATATAAAACGTATGTGGTAATCCATAATCCTACTTAATCATTTAAACCTGTCATTTACATATCTTTACAGTAATTTTTTAATGTGATTAGGTAAATGTTAAAAAGTAAACATGTTAATGGATGTCTTGATAAATGCAAGAAAGTTATGAATAATAAATCTGATCCATTAATTTTGGAGGACGACTAAGAATATGCCAACATCTTCAATGCATAGCCATCAGATTAGGGTTTAAGGTTAAATAAGGTTAAAAGATCATTAATTGTGCCTATTGTCAATAGATGTACGCCTTTCGACATAATTATATAAAATGATATTCAGTTTAGATGGTTGAAACCATTAGACTGTTAAAACTATTATTGGGTTAATTAATCTATTTATAAGTATTTTAGGATATGTTGAATTTGATAATTTTAAAAAAATATAAAATTAATATTATAAATTTCCAAATGAAAAACTATCATTAACTTACACTCACTCACATAATTATGTATTATAGATCTATTGCTACACATTTCATATACACTCTTGCAATCAATGTGTTGATACACTATTAATACTTCTGACGATCAAGATTGTTTCAATGATCTCTTTGAATAATCAACAATCTCCAAAAGCAATTGTAAAATGAACCAACTATTCAAGAAATTAGCACAAATCTGCATTGATCTGAGCGTTCTAACGAAAATTGTTTCATTCATCTAAATAGAAATTAAAGACGTGATCTGAAATACAAAGTCATCCTCTCCTAATTCACTATTTGAAATTTGCAGAGTGTTATTTATTTTTTATGTGATCCCACCGAGATGTGAACTTGGGTAATTGGATTCAAAATCACATATTTTTATCGGATTATCAAGAGATTAGCAGAAGCTGTAGCCATTAGTCTTCCTGTGTTAGTTTGCATTTGCTACAGTGACCAGCCTATCCTAAGAAATATATTATGAAGTCGTTTGGTTCCGTGTTCAACATAGTTAGCAGCATGAGCACTATTATATTCAATATTATTGCGCTGCTGACAGTGTGCCTCAACAACCACAACCATATCAAGGAAAACTTGGTGCAATTCGAGTAAAATCTATTCATTCTCCTTAACAACATCATGCCGCCCTATATTTCATGGATGGTTTCAAGATTAAAACCTCGGATAGAAAATAGTTGAATCTGCATATTTAAATTGATAAGTTTGTATAACTGAAATAAACTTTTAATCAATACTGTAAAAATGTGAAGAACAACAAATATTTAAAATGAGATTTGAGTAGTGAGGCATATTTCTCCACATTAGATGATACAGAATTAATCACATAAAAAAAATGCGTACATTTTGAATAGAAAATATTTGAATATGCAAATTTAAATGGTTAAATTTATATAATAAAAATAAACTTTTAACCAATACTATAAAAATGTCAATAACAACAAATATTTAAAATGAGCATTGAAGCACATTTCTCCACACGAGATGATACAGAATCAAGCACATCGTATATAGAGAAATGCATACATTTCTCCTTCAAGTTTGGATCAACTTCTCATGCAAAAACCTGATCCTGTGTTTTTTTTCCATTAATGATGTGTCTCCTTGAAATGAAAGGTGCTCATATAAAAGGGGAAGGTAATTATATTTTTTTAATTTTTTTTTACATTTTATATCATCATTCTTTTGTATTTTAAGGTGACATGTTAATATTACTAACACAATCACATAAAAATTAAAATGGTTGATATAAGTTTATAGAGGTCATTTACACTTTTCAAGTACTAATATCAATCACTTACCCCCCTCTGGATTTGAACCTGTGACCTCTTAAGATGAAACACATGTTCTTAACCATTAGGCCCACTTAGGCTGTATTAATAATCTATTTTTAAGGTCACAGCCAAGCCAGCACACCAAATTGGTGTATGAGACCCCCTTGTTTGTGGGACAAGGGACCCCCCTCAGCCCAACGACGATTTGACTGGTAAAGTCTACGAAAGTATACATACCCTACCCCTCTGGATTTGAACCTGTAACCTCTTAAGAGGAAACACATGTTCTTAATTATACTAAGTTTTTAAAATATATTGATATAAATTTGCAAACATAAAGTTACATATAAAAACTAAATAATATAATCTACATATAGACTTATTTTTGAAAATTTTCAAAACAGAAAAAACAACAGAAGAGTTTCAACACCATAAGCTATCAATCATCTTTTGTATGTATTTTTCCGTGCAAATAACAAAACCCTAATTGTTACAAAATCCTAATCTTTATTTTTTTAAGTATACAACGAGCGCATATTTTACAGTTTGGGCATATTTTTCAGTGGATTTTGACGGGCCATATGGATCCTTGCCAAATATCTAAGGAGTTCGTTGGAATGAGACAACAATTACCCAATAATTGTGTGAATGAAACAATAATACAAGACAATAATGAAACAATAAATAATTAAGTAGTAATACAGTAATTTCGTTTCAAACAAAATAGTTATACAGTGAAACAGTAATACACGAATGAAAGGAAACAAAACAAATGTTCAACGAAAATCCTACACCGAACAAATGCGCAGCGATCCAGCAAGGCGATATACTGAAGAGGTCTGATTGAGAGATGGGCAAGTGATCCAACCACTAGACGATGCAAGGTATGGTTCAACGATCTAACATCAATCCAGAGATAGAACGATGTAGGGTTCAACGATGCAGTAGAATTGACAAAGAGCGATTAGGAATTTGATATCAAAGGATTTATGCACCAAATTTAAAATGCATTGCCATGTAATGAAAAATGACAGGCTGAGAGAGTGGAGATAAACGGGCAACAAGAAGAGGGAGTGGAGATAAACGAATGGCCAACATAGGGAGTGGAAATGCCACTCCATCCCGCACCATCCACCTGGAGATAAATGGAAACACCACTCCACTCCACCCCACACCATTGAAATTTAGATAGAGAAAGTAAACAACTGGCTATCTGTTACAAATGATATATAAAAAACATAAAAAGAAAAAAGTAGAAAAAGTGTAGAATTATTTTTTTCCACTAACCATGCCTGCCAAGTTATTTTTAAAATGTAAAAAGTTAATTAACATGTAAATGTTAATTTTGGGGAGGAAGGTGTGGGAGGGGTGTTCTTTGACCCTAGAGGAAATAAACTAATGGAGTATTTTTGGAATCTAGGAGTCACTACCAATAACAAAACATAAGCATATGCTATATATATTGGCATACAATTGGCAAAGAAGAGAAAAAACAATGCTCTCAATATAGTCGGCAATTCTAAAAATACAATTCACTATTTTATCAAGGCCTCCTCTCTAGAGATACAAGTCTAAAAAATCTAGTGCATCACAATAGAAAAACTCTGCATGGTCTTCAGGCACACTTTTTTCACATCCTACATCATAACTTTGTTGCAGATACCTTAGCTCCTGGTCATATGGGGGTGAATGGAGAGGTGCTCGTGGTTCCCCCTCCATAAAAATGATTGTGTCCAAGTGTTATGAAAGGTTAAGGCACGTGGTAAGCTCTGTCAACCGCATGGAAGGGAAATTCCCATTACTCATATCTATCATTTCACTCAGGTGCTTTGGAACCGCCATTCAAAATAATGGATGATATCAACTAGTTCGTGACTGGATCATTCATAGGAGGAAGTCTATACGGTGTGGGATCACGATCACAACTATTCTGATGGCTCGAGAGCATGGGAGAAGTATGATGATTATCGTGGAAGGTGGCGAGGATGAAAAAGTACATATCTACAACCTAATTAAGGAGGGTATCGTCAGCAGTACCCGAGAGATGCATGGCCACCTTGTGAAGGATATCTTAGGCATGGATAAGTAGGTACGCCACATTGAAGGAAATATAAGTGTAATTGGGAATAAGGTTTTCCATGTCATTGTAAAAAAATGGATTTGTAGCTTGTCTTGGAAGCGTTTGGGTTGCTTGTTTCCTAGTCAGACAGGGCCATTTGACAATTCCAGGGAGTTTTCAACAAGATTGGGTTTTGTGGCAATTGGTGGCTCTAATTTGGTGAGTGCCTTTGGAGAAGTTATTCCAGGCTCTAGAAGGTACTCTGCAGAAACTTCCGTTTGGTTGATTAAGGTACCGAAGAATCCAATTCTGAGTGTTCAATTTCATCCCCCGCGGATTCTCCTGGATAAAAAAGCTAGTATGGGCAACATGGATTAGATAGAAAATGTGGACGAGGAAATGGAGGGTAGCAATGAGGAAAGGAAGAGATTGAATCTCAGAGTAAAGTCCCTTAGTTCTACAACAAAATTCTCTCTTGATACTCTCATTCAACATCGTGTTCTCATCGGTCAAATCTAGGATGAAGTAGACTTCTTGCACCGTCAACTAGTTTCTCTTCAAATACAGATAGCATAGAGGAATGAGGAACATGGTAATTCAAATATCGTTTGCAGGACAAGCAGGAGGAGAGGCATATGACGTGGGAATTTTACCAGGCCCAAACGCTCCAGTGGAAGTTGATGAGGAAGAAGAACAACCAGAGAATGCTCCTGAGCCAAAAAAAAGCCAATAATACCTAGTGCATGTTTTGTCTATCAATATGCATAATTGATATTTTTTGTCGAATCTATGTAGCTAAAAATAATAGTAGTAGTAAGAAATGGACAAGGGATAGATGAAATATAAACACCAGGTTGATAGAAGCTCTGTTAGAGATGGAATTATGGAATTTTAAACTCTCTTTTTGTATCCCCTAGTCTAGGCCATGCCTTTTTTTCATATTAATATAAATCTACTAGTTGTGAAAAAAAAAATGTAAATGTTAAAAGTTAGGTAATCTTGGTTATATTTATATAAGTATACTTCGTGGCAATTGAATACCTGGTTTTGTAATTTATTAATCCTAAAAATTAAATCTGAAAAAGTAAACAGGTTAACAGATGCCTTTATAAATGGGGGGAAATTATGACCATTAAATTTCATTCATTGATTTTAATGTAAGGTGAAGAACATGTCAGCATATTTAATTGTTGGCCATAAGATTGAAATTCATAATTAAAAGGTTGATTAAACTATTGATTCCAATAGGGGGACGCCTATGGACTTAATAAGCAAGGATGAAGAGAATTATATATTCACTTGATGGTGTAAACTTAAAAAAAAAAAAAAAACATTTTCAAACTAAATATTGAAAAACTAAATAAAAATAGTTGAATACTTGTAAACAAACTAAATAAAAATAGTTGAATACTTAGGTTTCAAAAGAGCCTTGCCAAATTAAATAAAAAGTTGATAAAAATAAAAATAGTTGAATACTTGTAATTGAAGACTTGGGTTTCAAGAGCCTTGTAAATAAAAATAGTTGAAGTCTTAGGTTTCAAGAGCCTTGTCAAAGTAAATAAAATGTTGATAAAAATAAAACTAATTGAATACTTGTAAATAAATATAGTTGAAGACTTGGGTTTCAAGAGCTTTATAAATAAAAACAGTTGAAGATTTGGGTTTGAAGAGCCTTGGCAAAGTAAATAAAAATAGTTGAAGACATGGGTTTCAAGAGCCTTGTCAAAGTAAATAAAAAGTTGATAAAAATAAAAATAGTTGAAGACTTGGGTTTAAGAGCCTTGTCAAAGTAAATAAAAATAGTTGAGAGTTTTAATATCCTTATCAAAGTAAATAAAAATAGTTGAATACTTTAAATAAAAATAGTGGAAGACTTGGTTTCAAGAACCTTGTCAAAGTAAATAAAAATAGTTGAAGACTTGTAAATAAAAATAGTGAAAGACTTGAGTTTCAAGAACCTTGTCAAAGTAAATAAAAATAGTTGAAGACTTGTAAACAAAAATAGTTGAAGACTTGGGTTGTCAAAGTAAATAAAAATAGTTGATAAATAGTTGAAGACTTGGGTTTCAAGAGTCTTGTCAAAGTAAATAAAAATAGTTGAAGACTTGGTTTTTAAGAACCTTGTCAAAGTAAATAAAAATAAATAGTTGAAGACTTGGTTTTTAATAACCTTGTCAAAGTAAACAAAAATAGTTGAGGACTTGGGTTTTAAAGAGCCTTGTCAAAGTAAATAAAAATAGTTGAAAACTTGTGAACAAAAATAGTTGAAGACTTGGGTTTCAAGAGCTTTTTCAAAGTAAATAAAAATAGTTGAAGACATGAGTTTCAAGAACCTTCTCAAAGTAAATATTCAAGAGCCTTTTCAAAGTAAATAAAAATTTTGAAGATAAGGGTGAGTGTGGAGGGATATTGAGTAAAACACAATATTAAAGATGAGGGTGGGGGGAATATTGAGTAAAATATAATATTGAAGATGAGAGTGGGTATGGGGGGAATATTGAGTAAAATATATTCTGTTTTACTCAATATCCCCACCACACCCCCACCACATGCTAGTATAGAAAGCCTAATTTAGCCATGAACAAATTAACAAAAGAAAATGAATACTATTTAGATTATCTAAATAATACAATCAATGAAAAAGGGAGGGCCAAACTGAAGGCGTTTTCCCACTCAAACTAAGGAGGGAGTGAGATAACTGACTAAAGAAACCCCAATCGAAGGGCTTTAAGTAATCTTGATTGATTTATGTTTTACTCAATATCCCTAGGCACCCCCACCCTCATATGGTGGAGGGTAATATTGAGTAAAACATATTATGTTTTACTCAATATCCTCTGCACCCGCACCCTCTTATGGTTTCAAGAGCCTTGTAAAAATAAATAAAAATAGTTGAAGACTTGGGGTTTCAAGTTGGTGTAAACTTCTCAAAATCCTTGTCAAAGTAAATAAAAATAATAATTGAACACATAGGTTTCTAGTTGGTGTAGAATTTTCTCAAAATCCTTCTCAAAGTAAACAAAAATAGTTGAAAATTCTGGTCAAAGTAATTAAAAATAAATAAAAATAGTTGAAGACTTGTGTTTCAATCGCCCTGTCAAAGTAAATAAAAATAGTTGAAGACTTGGGATAAAAATAGTTGAAGACTTAGGTTTCAAGTTGGTGTAAACTTCTCAAAAACCTTGTCAAAGTAAATAAAAATAGTTGAAAATCCTTGTCAAAGTAAATAAAAGTAGTTGAAGACATGGGTTTCAAGTTGGTGTAAATTTCTCAAAAGAATTTTCAAAGTAAATAAAATTAGTTGAAGACTTGGGTTTCAAGATCCTTGTAAGACTTGGGTTTCAATAGCCTTGTCAAAGTAAATAAAAATACTTAGAAGACTTGGGTTTCAAGAGCCTAGTCAAAGTAAGTAAAAATACTTGAATATTTGGGTTTCAAGTTGGTGTAAACTTCACAAAATCCTTATCAAAGTAAGTTAAGGATTGTCTCATTTTTTTTTCTTAAAACCTTGTGAAATGTAGTTTTTTATTTTATTTTTTTAAAACCTTGTGAAAGTAGGTTGTTTTTTAAGAAAACAAATTTAAGGTTGAAGGTTTGTCTCATTGTTTTTTCTTAAAACCTTGTGAATGTAGGTTGAAGGATTTTCATTGTTTTAATTAAAACCTTGTGAAAGTAGGTTGAAGACTTCTCGTTCGTTTTCTTAAAACCTTTTGATAGTAGGTTGAAGGATTCTCATTGTATTTGGGCACACAATTGTGGTCATAAGAAGGATATCATAATAAAATCATATTTTTTTGGTTCATGTGTTCTAGATCTAGCCTAAAATAGTAATAAGGAGGTTTTATGAACACTTTTCATTGTGTGCAATTGTGCAATATTTTCTTGGATGTTTGTAATATTTTGTGTCTAGTATTTTGGCACATATATACTTTGGCAAACAAGCAAGTATACTAAGTGGAAATTTGTACATACATAAAGAACAACACTTATTAAAATCAATAATTGATTGAATCATTGAATTATAAAAATTGAAGAAGAAGGATAAGTCAATTAATTTGAGTCATTGAATTAAGGATATAATTACAAACATTTGTGAAAATTGTCAAAAAAGGAACCTACCTGAAATTGAATAAGGAGGCCTCACATTGCAAAGTTCTAATCATTATAATAACACTTTCGGGTGTGTTATCGGTAGTACCCAACACCCTAAGGTTGACAACAAGAAAGAAAGAATGACATAAAATAAAAAAGCGCAAACGATCATGTTATAAAAGAAACAAGTGAAACTGAGTGAGTACACATGAGAATGATATAAAAAAAATGAGAGAGAGAGAGAGAGAGAGAGAGAGAGAGAGAGAGAGAGAGAGAGTCACAAAATGTGTAAATGAGGAAAGCATTTACAAAATGCTAATAAATAAATCAAATAATTACAAGTCTCCTTACATGATTTGGATAATTTGGTCTTAATCTTCACAAAGAAATTAATTGGAAGGATAAATTGATTGAAACACTTCGACTAAAATTAATTGAAAAGGATCAACAAATTGAGAACAAGGTTGATGCATCTTGTGACTGTACAAATGTCCTCATACAAAAGGTTGATGTTACTAGTGACACAATTGATTTAATGTAAATGATGGATGTTACTTGTGACACAAATGGTTTAATGCAAATTCTTGATGCTACTCGTAACGCAAATCATCTAATGGAGATGGTTGATAAAATTGCAAAAAAAGAGATGGTTGATGATTCCTTATCACGTTATGAGACACAATTATTCATTATTAGTGAATTGATGAAGGAAATTTTTGTTGAAAATGCGTCATAAGTAAGAAGTATAGAGTGATAGCAACAATAATAAATGTGAATTTGAATTAACGAAAGAAAACATTTATGAAGAACATCAAGAACTAAAAAATGATCTTTCCAAGATATTGTCGGACCTTGGGAAGAATTACAATTCAACAAGAATCAACATGGCTTAAGATATGCCAAATGCAATAACTTTCATATTCTATATTACTCCAAACTAGTTCAGTTTATGAGTGTAGGATTTCTTGATAAAAATTTGAAAACTCCATAATTAATAAAGAAGTTACGAACAATTATGATAAAAGCATCGATCAAATTCTTGAGAAATGATAGCATTCTCATAGAGTTGGCCTTATGGAGACAAAATGTTTGATCTCCATCCCTGTCTTCATTATGGGAAGATAAATAATCAATTAGACAAATGTTGAAAGAAGAAGAAGGATAAAAAAAATAAAAAAATACATTATGGTTGGATAACTCCTTAGTATTAGAAATTAAAAGCCAAGATGTTGGATAAGTTTTACCATTGAGTCCAAACAAAGGTAAATACATGTTTACATGGATAAATCACAAAAGTAGAAGGCTTTCAAACAATTGCTCTAGATGAACTATTTTGGGCATGATTGGGGCCCAATTATACATGTCTTTGGAATTGAAACACGAGTTGAATATGGTACTCTCTACAGCTCAAGGGGGGAGAACGTTGATGGATTATAGTGGTATCATTATCAATGGTTAGTGGTCAACAAAATCCACCAATTATAGTTATTAAAGTGATATTTAAGAAGAATTCAAAGCTCAATATTGGATTCATTTCACGTACTTCTCACCTTGCACCTGATAGGGAGTAATATCAATGATGATAGTCAAGCTTCAAGTTTCGAATTCATATCAATCAAAATTCAATGAAAATTTGAGAATTCTATTATGGCAACTAGTCTCCTCAATAGGTTTATCTACAATTAAATCAACTTAAATCAATCTCATCAAATTAACATATTTGGGAAGATCTAGCATGGAATCTAGAATCCTCTCATTTCTTTTAAATTTTTCATTGGGATGTGGTTTGACACTTGTGTCTAAATTCAAAGAGAGCTTTGGTGGTCCAATTTGTTCATTGTTCACATAATGGTGATCCTATTTGTTCACAAATTAAGAGGGGAATTTTTATACATGGCATCTATTCACTTCTAGAATTTATGCTCTCTTTCAAAGTGTATTTAAATGAACCATTCATCACTCATATTGACAATTTTTCGAGCATATCTATATCAAATCTCAGTTCAAGAATTTTAGATAGAAGATTGAAATGATACCCATTTACGCTTTAGTTCATGTTGTCTTATTGGTATAATTATTTAGATTTGTGATTAAGGAGGGGAATGTCAGATTGAGAGTCTCTAGATAATCACAAAGTCCATAATTGCCTTCTTTATGAGTTGTCATCATTATCTATTGATGATTTGTTAGTGTTTTGGCACTCTTCAATTTACGAGGTGATTACATTCATGTAATATAAATTGATACATTAGATGAATATAGTGTTAAATACAACTTAAAGCCTTTTCCTTCCAATTCTTGTCTTGTGTTGTGCTTGCTCTATTCTTAACAACTAGATGAACAAGTCAATGCATTATTTAGAGGGTGGGATTGAGATTGATTATGTCACGATATTGAGGATGTGACTAGGCCTTTAGTAGAGGGGAGTACAACATTAAGTTTTGGAGGCACGAGGGAGGGAGAGGTTGGGATATGATCTTAACATGTGGTGCTGTGATGCTTTTCTAGTAAATTACGTATTTTGTGGGGCATTTTTGGGCCATAAAGACACAATTTTGAATTGTTGTAGGACAAACTATGTGTTACAAACTTTATCACTTAATGAAAAATGTATGATTTTCCATATAATCATGTGTCCTAAATGAATTACTTAGTCTATTTTATTTGTTTGATGTTAATTTATTAGGTATATTAATGAATAAACACAAGTAAAATAATCATACACAAAGAATATAAAAAGTAATCACAACCTATGTAAGACACAAGTTCTCATTCCAAAAAAAAGCATATAAAAAATTAAGAAAAAATATGACTACATAAGCTAAATGAGTTCTTGACCACAAAACCACAATACGATGCAGTAAATAACATGGATTGTGTAGCCAAACATATGGAAAGTGATAGACAAAGGATATAATACATCCATAAGCATAACCACACCTATGGAATTTCATATAGGCCACGTGCCCTAAGAAATAATGGAAATGACTTAAACACTTTAGTGAGCATGGAAAGGGATATCCAATGGTGTTGGAAACCAAAGAATACAACATGGATGTGTCAAGAAAGACCACGTGAGTGAGGTATTATATCTAAAATCTAATTACTAGTGAGAAGAAAGTCTTACCCCATAAAACCTAGAGACACTCTATGAGAACTAGGGAGCTTTGTGCTAGTGGTGTACAATAGATGAGCGGGCATGGATGATTGAAAGAGGCAAAGTGTGTGGGATCAATAGTACGGTGAGTCATATATAGAGGTTGGGATACCCTAATAATCATAATTGAACTTGGTAATTCCTAATAGATGGCTGATCTAAAAATGTGGAGAGGAGAATACTCATACAATGAAGCAACATGTTGCAATCATAAAAAAAGGACACCCAAGTATGAAGCATGACTAGGAAATGGTTTATATTTGATTCTGATTTATGAGCGGAACAAAATGAAACATATATCTATAAAATTAATACAAATATACAAAGAATAATAACAAAGAAACAATGAAACTTAACTTCTATTCAATAAAGAAATCTGCTGAAACTGTAAAATGCAGAATGAAACAATCTTGCTCGAATGGTGGTAGCTAATCTATGAGAAGAGATGTGGTGGCTACACGCATTCACTTGAGAACATTAAAATGAGGCCTCCATGCATTTTTAGCATCAAGAAGTAATAAAAAAACCCTAGACATCCAAAAACCTAACCCTAGGAGATGAAGCACCAAAAGTCACGTGGGCCCCAATGGGGTAAGTTGGTACATCAACTTCCTGAGGTCATAACTTTTTCATTTGTTATTTATTTTAGGCGCACGATAGACCGTTGGAAAGGTCTATCCAAGGAATACAAATTTTTCCATCACACTTTGACTACATCTATAGTGTGACTATGGTAAGCCTAAAAAATGATGTTTAGGGCCTCAAAATGGCCCCGAAAAACCAGAAAAAAACTGCCAAGATGAAAATTGTATGTGAGCTAGTTGGAAGAGGTGGGTGGCCACCGATATCCACCTGGATAAATCCTCCCCCATTAGGAAGCAATGGTCTCCATTGCATTGAGTTTCCCATCAGATGAGGACATTTCTGCTGAATTTGGCCTCAGGTGAACCACTTGCCTTGGTGTAGGAGCTGTCCCGCTTTGACAACATGATAAAGATGAAGCTTCTGTTAGCGAGTACCCTTGACATGTGTGTCCATGATATTATTAGTGGATGATTTTTCCATGTAGTTAGGGTTGATCTCCATCAATGTCAACTGTTCTACTATCTATGAGGTGTCTAATAATGGTGGAAAGTATGGCCGAAGGAGGTCCACATTAAATGCTGGGTGAAATCCAAGGAAGGGGGGAATGTTGAGATCAAAATAATTGTCACCCACAACCTTGGTGATGGTGTAAGGTCCATAGCGGAGTGGATGAATCTTTCAATGGGGTCTTGTAAGGCATTCTTTCTGCAAATGAAACCAAAATTTATCACCCACCTGAAACTTGCTCGAAACCTAGTGTTGATCATTGCATGACTTGTAATTGGCATTAGACTTCTGAAAAATATCTTGAACCTGTTGGAGGATTTGTTGGATTCATTTAATGAACCAGATGGCTTTGTCAACTTCGGTTTTAGCATGAGATGATTATACTTGTGTGGACACAAGGGGTAGTGCAACATCCATGGGACCCAATGGTTGAAATACCAACCCCACCTAAAAGGGGTTGTGGCTGGTTGAGCTACATATGGCTCTGTTGTAACTATACTGAACATAGGGAAGACTCTCATCCCATGTGTGCAGATGCTTGAAATTATACATGTGCAAGATATGTACGATCATCCTTTTGACAACCTCAGTTTGGTCATCTGTTTGGGGGTGGAAGGTTGTGGATTTGGTGAGCTTGGTGTCCAGTCGTGACCAAAGGTTCAACCTGAATGTGCTAAGGAACCGACTTTCCCAATTTGAGATGATGGTTTGTGGTATCCCAAAATGTACACACACTCGTTCGAATAAGAGCTTGACAATGGTCTCTGTTGTGATTCTCTTCTTGCAGGAGACCATAATCACCATATTGGAAAATCAATCAACAACCACAAAAATACAATCATTTCCTTTCTTGGTTGAAGGAAGGCCCGAAATGTAGTCCATTGATATGGATTCCAAGGGCCTGTCGGGTGTAGGTAGAGGGGTGTACATGTTTTGTTTCTTAATGGTCGATTTGGAAATGGCACATGCCATGCATGAAATGATATACTTGCTGACATCCTGTCGAAGTTTTGGCCAATAGAAATGTTGTTGCAACACTGCCACTGTCTTTTGTATACCGAAATGTCCTGCAACTCGACTATAGTTAGCTTCCCAAATCAACTTCACTCGGTTGATGGGATGCAGATATGGCCCATATGGCACAACAACCTGTCCTGAAGATGGTAATCAATGACATCTATGTTTGTGCCCAACATATGGTAGGTAGTGGCGAAGTTAGGATCTCTCTCATAGAGTTGGGGCCATCCGTAGATCTCATGTCCATAGGGGTGTAGCATCATGGTTATTGCTGCAACTGAAGGTTGACTGAGGTAGTCAACGATGCGGTTGGTGATCCCTGTCTTATACTTGATGTTGTGATGGAATAAACACAAGTATGTGGACCACTTCTGATGGCAGTCATTATGCAATTTTCCTTGTGTCTGCATGAATTGCAGAGGCTTATGATTAGTGTGGATATTGATTGTCTCCTTCCCGAGAATGTAATGACTCCAATGGCGGTAGGATTGTACAATGGAGTACATTTATTTGTTGTAAGTGGGGTACTTACAAATGATATATGATAGTGTCTCACTATGATAGCCCACAAGATGTCCATGCTGAGTGAGAACTTGTTGATGGGTGATATCGACCACTCATCAACTGGAATGGAAAATCCGGTTTGAGGTTGTCTAAGTATAACCTAAGTCGTTTACGATAACTCACCTTGACCGGTTTAACAACTCCATTATCCGATGTGGGAATCTATCCTAAGAATATATATATATATATAAAAGCTAACTACTTACTAAGAAATATTTACTATTTACGCTACTAATTAAAGAATCTACAAAATATACAAGTTCAAGATTTCAAAAAAAGTCTTGTGAAACAAAAAAGTTTTACAAAGGGAAATTAATCTCAGGAAAATTTAAAAGATCTAAATTTAATCTACAAATATTAATATTCTAACTAGCATTGAAGCCAAACTTAATCTAAAAATAAAAGGTATGAATGTAAATTATGACAATTTCGGTTCAAATGAACAAAGCATTCAAACTTAATGGAAATTTACATTCATCAAAACAAAATAGAAGGACCTAAGATTTACTAACCTATTCCTGGTTAGGGACGAAAAGAAAACTAGTAGTTGTATCTCTCAGTATAAATTTTCATCTCATGGTCCACCTATCAAGAGAAATATATGGCAGAGAACTTATATGATCCAAAACTATAACAAGCCTATGAAGAATAACTTCAACATAAAGTGAAAGTCCAATACATAAAGAACAACTATTGATTGTAATTCTCTATGAAGATGTATATACGATCTTATCAACGAAAACAATTTTATTGACAAATTTGGTCACAACATATGAAAACTGTACAAGGGAAACCTCATACATTTCAACACATGTATTAAAATGATTCTGTCATAAAGAATTTCAATCATTGAGAAAATGAGTTATCGAATGCATATATATTTTGGTCAGAATAGACACAAATAAAATAATAGCAACAACAATGTACTGGTAAAAAGGATGAAAGCCAAAATTTAACAACATATGGTTATGCAAAAGAGAACATGAAAAATATCATTTCATGAAAGATATTATATTAAAACACAACAAAATTACTCATAATAATAAAACCTGAAGAAATCCATAGTTCAACATTCTCCTTTACAATATCAATTCCATTCATTATCCCAAAAATTCACCCATGCTACTCCCTAAATATTCTACAACTATTTAAACCAAGTGGAGATCAAATCACTTATCATGCTGATAGGGTTGAATATTCAGAGGATAGCATGGTTCCTTAGAATATTTTTTCCTTTTACTTGTAATAGAAAAGTTTTGAAATAGAAGAAAAACTTCTTCAACAACGTTTTTTTTAAAGAAAGTTTGTTGTTATAATAAAATCGGGCTACAATTGTCTTTTGAAACTAATCCTATGCTATTTGGGAACAAAATAAAATCCCAACTGCATCAAATTATCTCCAAAAATCTTTCCAGCGATATTCTCCAACTCCTCATGACCTGCAAATAACAAACGAAATTAATTAAAATCACACCATAACTATTTAAAAGACTAGCTACATAATCTATGATTCTATATCTTGTATAAAATAAAAAAATCGAATGTTATCAGAACAAGAAATATCTAATAGTAAATTGACTTTCAATTACCAGAAATCAATCATTTGAAACCAAATATCCATGCAAATTAGAATCCATAACAATATTGACCTTGGTAGACTTTTTAACAATCGTGTTCTAAGAATTATTTGGTATTTTATTTTCATGAGAGGGACCTTGTTCCTTTTTGTCCATTAATTCCTAATTCTCCCTCTTCAAATCCCTATTTTGTCTTTGAACTTGGTCTAAATGCATTTGGAGATATGGAACAATAGAATGATATTGCTCAACCCATAATTGGAAACCACTACAACTTCTAGGATTTAGGTTTTCTTTACTGTACTAGTGATTGTTATCAAAAGGTTTTTTAGTCATATTTCCACAATGAATATCGTGTTCTTCGATGACTAATGGAGCATCGAAAATCTTGGACTTCTTGCAACGTTGAACTAATTCCTCAACCGCCACAGAATTTCTGAGAAAATATTCTTTAGAAAGTAGGGAATATCTCTCAGATCTTTTCATTTATGAGGAAACCGTCCATGGGAAGACTAAATGGGCTCATTTTGGAGATGGGTTTTTGCAGTTTTTTCAAACTCTTCACTGTTGGTTCAGAATCCACCCTACAAAATTATCCCTCAATTATGGCATGGGTTTCAACTCTATATCCCCAATTCTGGCCTTTTTTCCATAAAAAATCCTAGCAAAATCCCTGGACACTTCTATATTATGACCCTTAAATGAATGAATAAAATTTAACCATCATGGTTTGGAGATCATGTCTGTTATATTATTTCTGGCATGTAAAACCTCAGGGCGATTTGGTTCTGTTCTTACTACATGGGCCATAAGATGGGTGAGTGAGACGATGAGTAGGGTAAAACGAACATGGGATAAACTAGCCCGATCAAAGATGAAACATATTATTTGTAACAAGAGTGAGCCATCATAACAAAATAGGGATAGATCTAGATACCTCACCATAATGGTTGGAGCTAAGAGCTCGGAAAATGGAGATAAACATGAACCAAGCCACCACTTAACATGTTGATGCAAATAAATATTTCTCACACGTTGGGGGACAAAAGGATTCCTAAATGGATGACCCGTGTCTTCTTTGAGAACTTCCACGAGCCATTGCATTCTAATCTTGGGCAAAGGCACGATCATAATAATCATGTTAAATTTCTAGTAATGATTGATTCAAATGGAGGTAAGATCATGGAAAATGGTAAAAACCCTCCAAACAAGGAGTATATTGATTACAATACCCACAACAGAGCTCTGATAACCCTATAGTTCATAATCGAAGTCTTTGATATGGTTTTTTGGGAAGGGTAAATTGTTCATGAATGGAACGGATAATTATTGTTAACCTTTATTCCCATGTTAATTATTTGATAAAGACAATATTACATAGATTTTACATAAATCCCATAGAACCTTATGAAGTAATAAATAAAATCGTGAGGTTTAAACATTGTATTTCTAGTGTAGCTGAAGATATAACTTTGATTATGGATTTAAGGGACAAGACCTTAGCCTATTCCAGTCACCATGGCTTATTAATGGAACTTATGTAGAGAAGAGTATTTCTGTATTCACTTTGAATTAAGTCTAATATAGAGAGATATGCTTTTAAGAAAGTAGACCAAAGTGAGATAAATATGGATGAAATGTTCACAACATCGTTTCTAGATCAATCAGAGATAAAATAAAAGAAATGATTCTTAATTTCATGCTTGCAATCATGAAATTAAGAATAAATATGATATATATAGAATGCAAATAAATCATGCTCAAATGAGAGGTTAATACACGTTGAAACAACGAAAGTAATAAACATATTTACATAAAGAAAATTATCAATATTTCTAACAAAATCAACAAGTGTGAGAAGCATTTTAAGGATGATCTTTCATTTTACGACCAAGAT
Organism: Picea engelmannii; assembly: GCA_009831015.1. Lineage (NCBI taxonomy): Eukaryota > Viridiplantae > Streptophyta > Pinopsida > Pinales > Pinaceae > Picea > Picea engelmannii. The sequence continues at coordinate 154,935 of ML780303.1, forward strand.
GAAAGGGTTTTGGTTGGGAGCCAAACAAATGGTGACTCACTGGGTGTGTTATAGTCCAAAAATGCCTTATTTGTGCATATAAGACATTGTCCCTTCCATTTGCATACTTTTCCCAAACACTGCTGAGGCTTCCTTTAAAAAACCATTTTTTAGAGAGTGTACACCCTGTTGAACTAATAGCTTGCGTACACACACATGCTACATGCTAGTTAGCTCACGTACACACACATTATGCATACTAGATAGCCTGCGTTTACCTCCAAAAGTTGCAAAAAATATAAAATTGCACGAAATTCGGTGGAGTTTATGGGCTATGGAGGGTTTCCTAACCGTTTTACCCTTTGTAGCCTATCCCCAAACCGAATAACCATATTTTTATCATATAAAAAGAGGTCTTGGGGTTTCATTTATGAACACAAGAAAGAGAATAATAAAACTCTGTCAAAATCCCTTCCCTTTTTCAGCCCAAGATTTGCATCCCATTCTGAGTTTTAGACTCAATCTTCTCCTCCGACCTTTATCCTTATGAAAGCCTTCCTCCTTCCCTTGGTGATATGTTGGTTGTGAGAAGATAATGTGGTATTGATTCACTTGGAGACACAACATAGGAGCTTGGACTTGGTTCGTGGAGCGGTTGCCGACACAGGTTGTAATCCTTTTTGTCTTACAATTGAATAAAAGAGTTCATCCTTGTTCCAAAACCCTATGTTTACATGCTTTTTGATAATTTGTGCATTTATATCTATGTATAAACTTTCAAAGTGATCAATAGAGATTGCATATGTTGTTACATTGTATTCCTAATCTTTTGCAAGTCATCTTTGGGAGGAGATCTGTGATCTAGGAGGTGAAAACAAGCAAAAGAGGGCTACACTAACTGAAAGGACTAAAGGTGCACTCATTAACTCTCTTTCCTTTCTCTCTCGTCATTTTGTTTATATGGTTTTGGGGTAGTTTAAGGGCAGAACAATATTTAATGGAGTTAGCACTCTACCTTTACCTTAGACCCAATATAGGGGGATTTTCCCCGTAGCAGAATTGGCGACTCCACTGAAAGTCTATCTAGGGTCTTAGTGGGAGATTTTGGTTAGATTTGGTTTCTTTTTGAGTTTTCCAAGTTTACTGAGTCAGTTAGGGTCTCTGGTCACCTTCCAGGTGCCTACCAATATTCCCTGCCCAGTTAGTCGTCCAAAACTTTTTCTTTTTGAAAGTTTACAGAGGTGTACGTGCCCTGTCCTCTGTATATCCCACGTACATACGCGGTTTGCATAGTATATAGCCCGCTCACATACGCAGACTGCTTGTGCTCAACACACGTCTCCGTGTTTTGGAAGGTTTAAAAAAAAAGGACTTTTTCTTTCCTGTCAAGAAGCTTTGTGCTTCTTAGGCTTTCTTGAACTCTTCAGGGTCTTTGTTAATTGTATTTGTTTGGGTTAAAGATTCGGTTTATCTTGCACTTTGTAAAGAACCCTTGTTGTTTCTGTATTTTCTTTTGTTTGCTTTGAAGGTTTAGGGTGAACTTATAAGCGTTAGATCCTCTTGTGGATTCCAGTGAATCCATGCATTCAAGAAGTGGTTTAGGGTCTGTGTTATCTTGGGTTTATTTTCTCTTTACCTTGTTTGTGCTTTGAAAAACGAAAAGTATCATTTACTTGTGATTTTTCTTTTCTAAGCATTTCAAAAAATAAAAAATTGTTGCATTTAGTTATGCATTTTGTTTGGTAGTTGTAGCATAGGTTGTTTATTAAAAAATTAAATAGTTTCTTTTCCAAAGTTCCTTCTTTGATATTTCCTTGAAATTTTAGTAGTTTTCATATACATTGTAAAACTGTACCCGATCCAGCTCCTAGAGAAGACTTTCCTGTACCAAAGGAGTCCACTGTTTCTAACCTTGAAGCTGAAGGCTTCAGGCCCACAAAGCCTCCGATCACTGACTTATTGACACCACTTCTTATTTAGATAGTCCTACCTGAGGTGACTTCACCTGAACGTCAGTTTGTTAGACGATCGACGATGGAAGAAAACAATGCTACTTCTTCTGGAAGTCCTCATACTCCCATATTGGCTGCCCTGGGGGGAGGTGTCGTGCCTCCTCCCCCACCTCCACTTATCAGGACTACAACTGTCTAGACATCCACTACTTTGGGTAGTGGCACAATACCTTCAACAACTTTGACCAATGTTCCCTTTATCCACAACGTGTCTCATGCTCCCTTTTCATATGGGATGATGAGTTTTGATTCTAGTTCGGTTCTAACCTACTCTAGTCTATAGACTATTGGTCTGGGGGAAGGGAGCTCTAATTCTCCCTTACAAGGATTTGTTGTAGGAATCACTACCCTTTTCAACGCTATCCCTTACGGTGGGGGTCATATCCCTCCTTCGACCCCTTCACTCGGCAAAACCCGTGGGAAATTTAATTCTTTGAATGACCTCTTTTACATCACTGCTTTGTTGCTCTGTTAATAAACATGAAAGGTTATTTCAGTCTAGTACTCCATCTGATCTATTTGAATATTAGATCACACTTCTCATTGCATGATTGGCTTCCTGAATGTCAGTACAAATTTTGACAATTTTTTCTTTGTCCCTCCTACCATATATGATTCGCCATAACGTTTCAGTCACATTCTTCCCGATATGCATTGTATCAAACAAATGAGCTATTTTTATCTCCTCATAGTAGGGAAACCTCATGAATTGAGTAGGATAAGATTTCATTCCTCATGGAAGCCCATTATTAATACCTTCATGATGATTGCGACATTCATGAAGCATAAAAGAAATCACAAAAATAATTATCAAATACGGTAAAATAAATTCAATGATTAAAATAAACATTCAAAACATTATATGATCTATGATACATTATGAAATTGAGTACCTTGACGATTTCTATTATATTCCAATCTCCATATGTGAGGTGCCATTCTTCGTGGTTTTAAACTAGCCTCTTCTTTCCCATTGAAAATATGTTTTTCAGTAGTATGATACCTATGGTTCTTAGGAAGAAGGTGCCTATACTCATCAAACACCATATTTTCTAAACTTTTTGAATGATGATACTTCATCTTATGGCCACAAACTGGACATGCAAATTTACCCTTTGTTTGAAGACCCACAACAAATGGATTAATGTCAATTATACAATGAGATTATTTAAAAATTAAACAAGCACCATGATAACATTAAAATATTATATAGTATTAAAGAGCAATATTATAATGCTACATACCACAAAAAATGTGTTAGTCCAGGGGCATCATGAATTGTCCATAAAATTAGTCCATGAAATTTAAATTTCTTCTCCCCGATTGGTTTACATATGTCATACATTGTGATGCCAACCCATAACTTTAGTAGCTCGTCGATAAGAGGCTCTATATATACATTCATATCTTTAACCTAGTACTTACCTAATTGTTTGAAATTACACATAATTACTATAGGAATGATATCATGTAATATATATAATTAAATAAATAAACAAAAGATATTATGCAAAAATTGAAACAAATGAAAATTTTAAATTCAAAAAATTAATGTAAACAAATACCTGGAACAATCATTGTCAACATTATGTGCTCCCTCTTTATTTTCATCCAAGGAGGAATGTTATTGTTGATAACAAAAATAGGCCACACTGAGTAAATATACCTAAGCTCTCCGAATGGATTAACATTGTCAGCTGCCAATGAAAGCCTAACATTACAAGGTTCATCTTTGAAATATGCCCATTTTTCCTCAATTTCCCTAAATGCAGAATCATCGGTAGGCATTCGAAGAACACCATATCCACTTATGTTACGTGCATTGTAATCCATGAATTGTGCTATGATTTCTGTAACATCTCGCACTAACGCACTAAGCGAACTTATTCTTTGAGGACACTTTCTCACAAGTGATCCAGATTATTATGATATTAAAACATTTGACTTTGATTATGATGCGTTATGGGTAGATGACATGTTGTTTTACTACATTGACATAGACATGTGTTATTGAATCGGTTTTACTGAGTGTGTAGGGTTTTGGACCTTGAGGATGCAGAGGCATCGATGGAACCCCTTGGACTCTGGATCGAGTTAGGGAGTGTGCCATTGGGGTTTGATTGTTTTACTGTGATGTTGGTACATTTGATTAGATGATATGATGTGGATATGTTCTGACATGATTTGTTGATGATGCAGGCTGACAATAGCTTGCCGACCAGACTCACATATGGAGTAAAGGGGCCACACACGACTATCGGAGAGGTTGAGGGAGAGGTGTGGACAACCCCTGCCACAACCTACTAGCACTCCCGCCGTGGCTCAAACTATAGGTTAACGATTACCTAGTTCGAGGGGACCCACGATGCTGTGGGGGAAGACTGCGACAGTCACTCACGATGATTCTAAGGGGCGCGCAATAAGGCGGGGGCCTTATTCCTTAGAAGCCCTTAGTCTACCACAAGTTCACCTCGCGAAGTGTTGACTCCAGGGGTTATTGATGTCTACCAATCAGTCAAGAGGCGAGTGACACCCTTGGAGCACATGGTGCATCTTGAAGGGCACATTGCGCAAAAGAAACAAAAGAGGCGAGTGGCACCCTTGGAGCACGTAGTGCGTCCTGAAGGGCACGTCGCGCAAGGGAACAGATGAGGCAAGGGGCACCCTTGGAGCACCTAGTGCGTCCTGAAGGGCACGTCGCGTTGATGATGATGGAGGTATGAACCTAGATGGACCTAAGACAATTAACACATTAAGAAATTTGTAAACAACTTCCCTAATTAAAAGTCGCCCAACTCAGAATCTAAGTTCTAAGTCTAAAACTTCGCCAGGGGTAAAATTTTGTCTACCCTTAAAAAAATATCTATATAAAAATAAAATAATAAAAAGTTGAAATAAAAACCACTTGAGTAATAATTTTGGTTTGCTTAAATTTTTGGGTAAAATAAAGAAAGTAAGAAATTAAATAAAATCGGTGGATATAAAATGTAAAGAAGAAATTAATTACTTTAACTTTTGATAGTTTAAAAAGATACTAAATTATAATAAAAGGAAGGAGAGGTTAAATTGCACAACTGTCATTTCTAGCTCAAATAAAAAGGGGAAAGAGAGAATTAGAAAAATTAGGAAACTAGGGAATGGAGGTAACAGAAAAATGGAAAGAGGGGAACTCATGGTAAAAATCGGGAAACCAACTTAGTAAAGAATCTGCATTTAAGAACCTTCTAATTTTACTGATTTAGCAATTTCATTTTAGGGAAATCCTTTAAAACATGTAAGGGAATCTAGGGACACCTAGGAGTGATTTTAGGAGTAACTCTAGGTGGGTGAGGGAAATAAGACAATTAATAAATTAAAGAAAATAATTATTGGAGGAATGTGGGGGATGGATGACACTTGTACGAAGGAGAATTTTTAGAATATTTTTATTGAAACTTAAATTAAATGAGATTTAGGGAAAGAATGGAAGTTTTAAAACTCTATAAAAGAGAGGGAGGGGAAGGAAGAAGGGGATCGGTTGTTAGCGTAACGTTACACTGCAGGAATAGTGACTTGACTAATTTACTTGTGGGAGTTGGGATTTCCCAGCTCGGAGAGGAGTGGTAGCTTGGCCTTGTGAGGCGAGCTGGGAGCTAGACGTACCCTCTGGACAATGTGTGGCCCCTTTGCGATTCGGGGGGCTAAGGGGGAAGCAGAGTACCCCTAGCATTGGCTGGGAGGTACCGATGAGGTCTCGATGGTCGGCGAGTAGGATTGCACGGAGCGCGCAGACGACACTTGGAGCAGGTGAACAGGCAACGATACACTCTTTATTTTGTAGATTAGAATGCATTAGGATTTGTGATTTAGATCTGCATGTGTATTGGGTAGTTAAACCGATTGTTTGACTTACGTCCTTCAGTACGACCTTGGCGTTGGATTATCTTTCTTCCTTGTTGTTTAATTTTTCTGCGCCTACACTGATATAACCCTTGTGATCCTGTCAATGATATATCCTTAGGGCCCTAGACTTCTCTTTTGCTGTCAGCATTTTTATTTGGTATTCTGATATGAAATTATTTAACTTCGATCGGTGTTGAATCTTGTTGGATGGAATGGTTTTGTTTTAATTATTTATCCCGGTGTTTTTAATTGAGTATCTGCTGTAAAAACGTTATCTCGGCTGTATAATTCAGTAATGGATGAATAATAAGTACTTCATCGATTCCATTAGTGATGGCATAATTTTTTTACCCTGTGTTGAAAAACAAAATGGCCACTCTAGCCTTGCTTCTACAACACTTAATGACTGACTTTTACCTCTGCAGACTGTGTGAATTCGTAGCCCTTTTTCCACTGATTTTTACCGCCTTACTCATGCAAGTTCGACTTCTTACCTCAGCGAAATCACAAACTGTACTCTGCGTTTTCACAGGTGTATCTCTGTGTTTTCCTTCACCTTTAAACTCTGTGTCTTCATCTCCTTCAATGGAGGAAATAACGTTGAGTAAGCATCTACTAATGGCAAAATCATTCGGGTGCTCACCACTGGACTTTTATCTTAAGTTACGTTTAGGTTGAGTGAGCAGAATGACGCTACGAGTGAGTGGAGCCTTTAGTATTTACTTGAACCCATGAGTTAATTTTTTTTAAACTATTTTTCCTTTCCTCGATTTGGAAAATCTTGGCTCCTCTTCCTTGTGACTTGGCACTTGGGTTGTTAGCTTGAGTATTCGTTGATATGTAATGGTGTTAAGAGATATTTTTATAGGATACATCCTTTTTTTTTTAAAATCAACAGTCTTTTCCCACTGCATGCACAACTCAGGAAGGGAGGGTCCACTCCCTGGAAGTCTGCGTACGCTCAGGTTGGCAGTTTCGACCGGGTATTCACTATTCCCATTTCTCTTGTCAATCACCCCTTTGGGCCTGTGTTACCTATTCTTTCGACAGTACCTATTTCCTATAGTTAGCACTTTCTTTTGGAGTTTTACCTTGCCGCGTTATCCTTTGTCAGCTCTTATTTCTTTGGTCAGCACTAAACTCCAGTTGGGCGCAGTGGCTGTCCTCCTGCTATGCGTATGGCGCCCTTCTGTTCCTTTCTAGATAGTCGACTGCAGTCATGTCCGTATTTAAATGATGGTCAAGATCCTTATTATAGTGGGTCATTTCCACCCTTCCTGGATCCTCGCTTATTGACTTCCTTATGCGTGATGGTCGGGTGTTAGGCGCGATAATGGCTGGGTTGGCAACGAATCCCCTCCCATTGATTTCAGACACCGCCTTAGACCTTTACCCACCATAGAACTGGACAATAGGTATGGCTTGACAACTCGGACATAACCCCCATTTTGTTGACAGTTGGATCTGCATGAATTTGTTGTGAACGGTTCGGGAGTAGTTTATATGCACTATGATTTAAATATATATTGATTATTGCCGATAGGTAATGCCGAATGCTAAATTTCAGAGTTGTAATTATTGACCAATTTAGAATGGTTAGTTTAGATCTGAAATGTAATGTTATTGTTCTTTTATCGTAAAGTTATTGTAAGGTTATGGTAATATAAAATAAAATGAGAATGCGATGATTATTGATAAACATATATTGTTGTTATAATAGGTAAATGTAATGTTACTGTAATGTATTGTGTTGCAATATGTAAATGTAACGTGGTGGTAAAACAAAATAAAGTGTAAATGTTATTGTGATAACATCTAAGATGTAATGTGATTGTTATTTATTTGCAAAGTCTTTGTAATATAAAATGTAATGTTGTTATCATGTATGGTGATGTTATTGTAGTTTTATTGTTATTGATAACATATAAGATGTAATGTGATTGCTATTTTATTTGCAAAGTTTCTACATTATAAAATGTAATGTTGTTATCATTTATGGTAATGTTATTGTAGTTTTATGATTATTGATAACATATAAGATGTAATGGATTGTTATTTTATTGCAAAGTTATTGTGATATAAAATGTAATGTTGTTATTATTTGATGGTAATGATATTGTAAATTTTTATTGTTACTGATAACATATAAAATGTAATGTCCCTGAATTAAGTACAATAAGTTATTATGAGTTAGTAAGTGGGGATTTGCAATTAATTGAATTTACATTATTTTTAAGGTTGGATTT
>ML780303.1:188946-199689 GCA_009831015.1 Picea engelmannii
CATAACTGGTAGTTTTGGCCGTTAAATTTCTCGACCCTAAACTTTCCATCTTCCGACATTGCTCCCACTCGAACCAGGAATCCTCTTTTCCTGCGAGTTACCTTACGCTTTGATACCAGTTGTTAGAAAAACAGGACCGCGGATCAATAAAATTAAACAAATGCAGAAACAAAACATAGAAGACACACAATACAAGAGAGACACAGATTTACGTGGTTCACTCAGTGTGGGCTACGTCCACCAGATAAATTGCGAGGTCCTTCCTTTATTATTATCCAGCAAATGAAGGGATACAACCTACAGCAAAACCCACTGTAACTTCCTCTTCTTTCTCTCACAGTATCCTCTCTCAGAATACAATATTCACCATCAATCATAGCCACAATACATTTCCCTCATAAAAGAGGGTTGCCTTCTAGGGAAAAAACCCTAACATAATCTCTACTGTTAGATCTGCGACCTTATAATGAACGGTCCAGATTTACAATGAAATTACAATATACTTTTATAAGGAAATTTTTGCTTCAGGGGCTTCGCCCCCGAACCCCCATTGGGGGACACTGCCCCCGAACCCCCGCTGGGGGACCGCTTGCCCCCAGACCCCCCAGCCGTGGGGATGGACCCCGCGGACCTCGCAGAGGGGGTACCCCCCTCTGCACTCCCCCGCGTGGAACAGTGTACATACTTCTGGGGTGTAAATACTTCATGGGGTATAAACATGGCTGAAAGCAAGGACCTCTGAATCAGGAAGATAATCAGGTTCCACAACCAACACTGAGGGGCTAAGTGTTGATTCTTATGTTAATTACCCTTTTTTCCTAAGGGAGGGGATCAATTACGTGAGCTTCTTAGGGAAGGAAATTAGGCTATTGTTTTCCCCGCTAGCTTACTTAAACTCGTCATTGGAATGATGGTTCTTTCGCTGATTGACTGAACATTCATTCATTTCCCTCACACACTTTCATACACCTGCTCACCCGTTCATTGATCCATCCTCATCCGTGTCTTGCCTTGGGAAAGAGAACCGAACTGCTGAATATTAGCTATGAGATAGTTGGCTATTGTGGTCGCTGGTGTGATCTAGCCATGATCGAAGGCCTGCATGTCTGAGATGCGTTGGCTTGTGCCCTAGTTTTCTCACAACTGCGAGTCCTGAGAGTTCCAACATTAAGATTTTGGACTAGCTGTATTGGAGGCCCGAAAATAATAAAGGAGAGGGACTGCATCTCAGAGAAGGGTGGAAGTCCATTCTCTTGGGTGGTACATGCTGGGTAGAAGCGAGCTGGGTACTTGGATTGTTGTGGGTGTTGGGAAACTTGTGAGAGCTTGAGAGATGACTGGTTTGGGAACCCAAGTACACTCTGGAACCGTCCTTGTGGATTCATAGCCCTGGCTCGAGGGTGACACTGTTGTTGAGATTTGGAGCAGTGGTGTCTACGGTTGGGTGGAACATCCTTGGTTTGCAACCAATTGGTGTTATCTTTCATAAATATAAGTGCTCTATGTTATGGTATAGTTTACATGTATATGATGTATATGATTGTTTTTCCACTGTATATTTAATTATTGTTTAATTGAATCTTTAGACTATGCATGCTTGTTGATTTTTTTTGTGCATGTCATTAAAGTCTTTTCTTTTATGCATCCTTAAATTTTAAAATGTATTGGTAAGAGAAATAAGTCCAAGGGCAGGATTGTAAGTAGTGTAACCTAGCTTGTGGGTGGTTGGGTATGTTACAGTTTGGTATCAGAGCTTCTGGTTGAGACACCGGGCCAGTATGGGCCGGGTTTGTTGATCAGAGTCTCGTGGTTACAGATCAAACTCTGACCGTGAAGTTGAAAAGCTCAGGAGAAATGGCATTGCATAATCTACACAAGATATAGAAAGTTAGGACCCGTGGTAAGGGGTTCGAAGGATTTTGACCGTCCCCCTTTGAATCTAGGAGCGATCACCACTTTAGGATCAAGAGAGATTCAATATCGTTGGATCAAAGGACAGGGAACAAGGTTCGTCTGATGAAAAGGAAGCAAGGGCTAAGGTCACGACCATGAGATCCCGTTGGAGAGTGAGATCAATGGACATGAGGCATTGTGGGAAACCGAGTTGCATGGGAGATAATTTCCCAGGACGGTCCCTCAATCCAAAACATGATTTCACCAAGGGGTTACATGTCAGCGTCAGGAGAATAGCGACGAGAAAGGAGGGTTACTCCAAACTGCCGATGCATGCCCCTGAAATTTGAAAGGAATGCAGTGATGTGACATGCTAGTACTCGAGCGACGGACCTCTGAAGAGAAGAAGTAGCTGGGGACCGTTGATCTGAAGGAGGACATGCATCAACCGATTGTGTTCTTTGGGTAAAAGCACTTCAGGAAAAGGTGAGCAGGAGAAGTTGATAATTGAGATTTCCGGACCCCAGAGATCTGAAGTGAATCTTAGTCGTCCGATCCAGGATGACACATGGCGACAAATTGGCCAGTATGGGAATTTGGAGTTCGGGAGAATTGGAAGTGTGCTAGTATGAAGAATCCCAAAGTCTCGAATCTCGAAGAGCCAAAGTGGTGGGGCACAATGATGTCACCTGGAGGTGATGTGGACCCCAAAATTATGAAGTGACGTGGCTTGCGAATGTCACCTGGGATGACGTGGACACATGGGATGTGTGACATGTGTCAGTGAGTTTTGAACATTTGAAGTACTGAAAGGTTTATTAGAATGTGACACATGTCACCCGCCTGATTGGGACACGTGTCAGCTTCCAACATTTTTCCATGTGGTGATAGATCGTGCAGTTTGGAGACTGGGCACACCAGAGGGGAATTATGTGATAGGTTGAGTTGGGTCAAAAAATCCCAAAGGCCCGAAGGCCAGAGTACATATTGACCATTGATTCTAGAAGACACATGTCGAATGAACATCGACTTCAGGTGAAAGCACTCCGGAAGGAAGTGTAGGAGGAAAGTTTGAATTTTCCAAAGCCCGAAGAGCCGAACCGATTCATAGTTGTTGATCTGTGAGAGGACACACGTCGATAGATCATGAACTCTGGGTAAAGGCATTCCGAAAGGAAGAAAGCAGAAAAAGTTGAGACTTCTGAAGGCCGAAGTCTCGAAGTGGACTAGAGCCGTTGATTTGAGGTGGATGTGTGGCGCCTGATTCCAAAATTCGGGTACATAGTACTCCGGGGAAAAGAGGAGGTCAAAAGTTGAAAATTCCGAAGCATGGAGTTCCGAAGTGGATCTTGATCGTTGATCATGAATGAGGATGAGGACCGTTGATTGGGTCCTGGTTGAAGGATCCGAAGTTACGAAGTCCTGAAGCTCTGGATAAGTTCTTTTTCATCTAATCATAGGATCATGACTATGGTCACATGTAGTTTGAGAGCTGAGGGAAGGAGGGCTAAGGGCCAAATTGGTTGTCCTCGAGACAAAAAATTGCTAAGGAAGGATTTAGCCACAATTTCTAATCGTGGTCACCTGGGAAGTGGTTTGAAGGAAGCGCCTATGCAGGGTGAAATTCTGTGTCCACCAAGGATAACATGACACTATTATTTTCAGAGAATGGGGATATGATCTCCATGAACAAAAAATAAGAAGAAAGAGACCTGTAGCATGGTTTGGAATTTTTTTTTATCATATGAATAATTCTAACAAAATGGTCGCTTGCACATTTTTCATAATTAAGGGGCTCAAGCACATCAACTCCAAATGCATATTGAGGAAATGGAAGAAGGCGAGTGAGCCTCCAGTCATGATAAGGAGGCCGAAGGCCAGAATACCGAAGATGGTAATGCAGAGACAAAGTCCAATGGACGCAAGGAAAAAGGAGAGAAATAAATGTTAATAGAAATGGTAAGGAGCTTGAAGATGGAAGTGCAGAGCTACAAATCAGACAACGAGAGACTGATGAGAGAGAAAAGTCAGATAAATGTTTGAGTGTTGCAGAGTTTAAATCAGTTGCAGAGACAAATGAAGAAGGGATGAGACTCAAGACAAGAGGAAGGAGGCAAGTGTAAGGTAGCTAGAGAGGTAGTGGGGGGGTCCAGAGGGCCCATAGTGATAATAGTGGAGGCCATTCAATGTAAGGTGGACTAGGTCCACTATATTATTAAATAAGGCCCACTATGGTAGTTAGATATAATAAATTGGTAATTAGATATAATAAATGTAAGAGGACTTCTTAGAAGGTTCTCTTACATTTATTATATTTAATTACCCATTTATTATATCTAACTACCATAGTGGGCCTAGTCCACCTTACATTGAATGGCCTCCACTATTATCACTATGGGCCCTCTGGCCCCCCCACTACCTCTGTAGCTACCTTACAGAAAGTGTCATGAAAGAAGGGATGATCGTGGAAGAGCTGGTTATTCCAGAAGTGCTAGCAGAGCTCGTGGACACCATTCACCCCCTAACTCAAAAATAATTTTTTATGCATTGGAAGATCCCGTAAGCAGTCCAGAGGTGTCTCCCTTTCAAACAACAAAGAAGGAAACAAGAGGTAGATAGTTTGCAAGGAGAGCTAAGGAAGCTCAAGCCACCTTCCTTCGATGGTGAAAGAGAAAGGGAGGATGATGCCGAAGCATGGTTTCTTGGGCTCCGGAGATATTTTCAGTTGCATAACTATTCATCCAACCTGGAAGCCAGGATTTCCACCTACCATTTACAGAAGAAAGCTACAATGTGGTGGGACCAACTGAAGAAAGTGGAACATGTTAATGAAAGTAGGATCACTTGGAAGCAGTTCAAGAAGTACTTCTAGAAGGAGTACATCTCAGAGCATTTCTATGACAAGAAAATGCAGGAGTTCTTTGAACTCAGGTTGGGAAGCATGCCTATGGTAGAGTACGAGAAGAAGTTCTTGGGATTGTTAAAATATGTCAAGTTCATTGGTGATGAGAAAGTGAAAATACAGAGATTTCTATGTGGATTGCCAACCTTTTATAATAAAAAGATAAAGTATGATTAACCGAGGACCTTGACTGAAGCCATCATGAAGGCTAAATACATGTATGATCAAGGCCAGGGAAGAGAATCCTTGCAGAAATATTGGTAGGACAAGAAAAATGCAAAGTCTGATCAGAGGAGGAAAGGATTCAAACCTCCATTCAATAGGAATGAGCCTAATAGAAATCATCAATATCAATATGCTAAGGGGGATTCTAAGAAGAAAGATTCCTTGGGAAAAAGGGGAAGACCATTGATCTAGTGCTAGAGATGCAAGGAAGATCACCTGTACAAGGATTGCCCACACATAAAAGATAGAGTGAAGACTGTGCACAACATCCAAGAGGCTACAACAATCGAATATATGGGAAGAATCTATGCAACTTTAAATGATCGACAAGCAGAGTACCAGTCCAATACGATCGAGGTGGAAGGTGAGATCATAAATCAACCTATTGCTATTTTGATTGATTCAGGAGAAAGTCATTGATACATTGATCCTAATATAGTGGATAGATTACATTTGGAGAAAAGTAACTTGGAAAAGAAAGTTTGGTTCAGTTATCCACTGGAACCAAAAGAAGAATCCATGATATGGTAAGAAGTTGTTCCATAAGTCTTAATGGTGTGAATACTAGTATTGATCTAAATATCCTGCCATTGTGGTGTTATGATGTTTCGATTAGGATGGATTGGTTGGACAAGAATCATGCTGTCCTAGATTGTCATAACAAGACATTTACATGTCTTGATGGAAATGGAAAGCAGAGCACTGTGAAAGGAGTTCCAAGACCCATCTCTATAAGGGAGATTTCAGCCTTACAACTAAAAATATGTTTTAGGAAAATGATGTCAGTTGTATGCAGCTCATGTGGAAGAGCCAGATAATACAAAGGGGCCAAGCTTCAAATATTTCTCGGTACTACAGGAATTTGAAGATGTATTCCAATAAATACTCGGATTGCCACCAAGAAGGGAGATAGATTTCTCGATTGATTTAGTGCCAAGAGCCGCCCCGGTGTCAAAAACACCTTACAGAATGAGCACACCATAATTAAAGGAATTACAAATGCAGTTGGAGGAATTGTTGAAGAAAGGTACACACATCCAAGTGTTTCACCTTGGGTAGCACCAATCCTTTTTTTCAAAAAGAAGTATGGAACCTTGAGGTTGTGTATTGACTTTCGACATCTGAACAAGTATACTATAAAGAACAAGTATCCTCTACCTCGAATTGATGACCTATTTGATCAGCTAAGAGGAGAAAATATATTCTCAAAGATTGATCTAAGGGTAGGATACCATCAGGTAAGAATCAAGGAAGAAGACATTCATAAAACAACCTTTAGGACCATGTATGGGAATTATGAATTTGTAGTGGTTCCATTTGGACTGACCAATGCACCAACTGTCTTCATGTGCTTAATGAATGACATATTCATAAATTATTTGGATAAGTTTGTCATAGTATTCCTGGATGACATACTTATCTATTCTAAGTCTGAAGAGGAGCATGAACATCACTTAAGACTGGTATTGCAAGTACTGAGAGAACATCAATTGTATGCCAAGTTGATTAAGTGTTATTTCTATCAAAAGAAGATCCATTACTTGGGAGACATTATTTCAGAGCAGGGCATAGCAGTAGATCCAGAGAAGATTGAAGCCATTAAAGGATGGCCAACACCCATAAATGTGTTAGACGTAAAATCTTTTATGGGATTAGATGGCTACTATAGAAGGTTCATAGTAGGATTCTCTAATATTTCTCATCCCATCACTTCTTTGCAAAATAAGGGAACTAAATTTGAATGGACACTCAAGTGTGAAAATAATTTTAATCTGTTGAAGGAATTGCTTACTAGTGCACCAGTGTTAAAGATTGCTGACCCAAATGAAAGTTTTGTGGTATGTACAGATGCATGTAAGGAAGGACTTGGGGGAGTCCTCACGCAAAATGGACATGTCATTGGATATGAGTCCAGAAAGATTAAGGAACATGAGAGGAACTATGCCACACATGACTTGGAACTTGCTACCATTGTTAACGCCTTGAGGATGTGGAGGCACTATCTCATGGGGAATAAATTCGAATTAAGGAAAAACCACATTGTTCTGAAGTATCTTTTTGAACATCCGACCTTGAATGCCAGACAAACAATATGGCTGGAATTTTTAAGTGAGTATGACTTCGATATCAAGAATATCAAGGGGAAGGAGAATAAATTTGTCAATGCACTTAGTAGGAGAGTGCATCTCATGCATGCTACTGTTGTCAGTATACATCAGTCAGACTTGAAGAGCAGAATTTTAGATGGTCTTGTTACAGATTAGCATTACCTACAGTTAAAGGAAAACTTACAGCAGGGATATGTACAACAAAAAATAAAGGAGTATGAGATAAAGGAAGACAGATTACTCATGCATAAAAATAGAATCTATGTTCCTAGTTCTAGAGAACTAAGGAATGTGGTACTGAAGGAAATGCATGATGTTCCTTATGTTGGACATCCAGGTTACCAGAAAACAATTAAAGCGGTAAGAAGCCAGTTCTTTCAGTTAGGAATGAAGAAGGATTTTGTTGATTACATCGCTCAATGTATGGAATGTCAGAAGGTGAAGGCTAAGCATAGGCACCCAACGAGTTTTCTACAACCATTGCCAATTCCAAAGAAGAAATGGGAAGTGATAACCATGGATTTTATCACAGGATTACCCATAACAAATAAGAAAAATGATTCAATCATGGTGGTGGTTGACAAATTAACAAAGGTTGCTCATTTTGTGCTTGTGAAGACAACGCATACAACGACTAATATTGCAGAAATTTCCATGAAGGAAATTTCTAGGTTGCATGGGATACCTAGGACAATTGTCTCAGATAGAGATACAATGTTTACCTCCAATTTTTGGAGAGGATTGTTTAAAGTATTGGCACAAATCTAAACTTTAGCACAACATATCATCCCTAGACAGATGGGAAAATAGAGAGAGTCAATCGAATAATTGAAGACATGTTGAGAATGTATGTGATAGATAAGCCATCTAAGTGGGAAGATTACTTACACTTGGTTGAGTTTGCATATAATAATGGGTATCAAGCTTCATTGAGAATGAGCCCATTTGAAGCCTTGTATGGTAGGAAATGCAATACTCTAGTAAGCTGGGACAACCCAACAGATAGAGTGGTACTTGGGCCAGAGTTGCTCAAGGACATGGAAGACCAGGTGGCTAAGATCAAGCAAAATTTAAAGACATCTCAGGATAGACAAAAATTTTATGCAGACAAGAACATGACAACTAGAGAATTTAAAGTAGGAGAGCATGTACTTTTGAAAGTGAAGCCCAAGAAAAGATCTTTGAAATTGGGTAGTTGTACAAAGCTGGCAGCCAAATTCTATGGTCCATTTGAAATATTGGACAGAATAGGGCCAGTTGCATACATGCTTGCATTGCCTTCTTCCATGAATGTGCATAATGTATTTCATGTATCTTTACTAAATAAATATGTACATGATCCTAACCATATTATTGATTGGCATCTGATTCAGGTAGAGACAGAGGGAGATTTTTCAGGTTCAACGAGTGTGGGTATTGGACAGAAAGGTAAAAATGCTCTGGAATCGAGTTAAAATTTTAGTGGACTTGCTACGATCCTGAAGATGATACCTAGGAGAATGAAGATGCCATGCGGGCAAAGTACCAGCGGAGTTTTGAATAAATTTGAGATTTTGATCTTAATTTTGTATATGCACTCATCACAGTGCCAAAATAAGGGGGATGGGAGGGGATGTAACACCCCAGTTTTTGAACCCCCATTTAAAATAATGTATTGTTACAATGCTGAGAGAACAGAGTGACCAAACAATTATTAAAAGGCCAGTGTGCCCAATACATGTAATGTTTCTTATCATTATTAATAATAAACACATCGCTAGCTTCTAGATGGACACAAACTAGAGTTATAGGGGGCTATGATTCCACAAGAGAGGGGGCTTGAGGGGCTAAGTGTTTATTCATATGTTAATTACACTTTTTGCCTAAGGGAGGGGACCAGTTACATGAGCTTCTTGGGGAAGGTCAAGAGGTTCTTGTTTTCCCCACGAGGTTACTTAAACCCATCCCTGGTCTAATTGTGGGGTTGGTTGTTGGTCGTTGGATTGATGGTTTGTTTTCTGATTGCCTACACATTCATTCATTTCCCTCATGCACTTTCATACACCTGCTCACTCGTTCATTGATCCATCCTCATCTGTGTCTTGCCTTGGGAAATAGAACCGAATTGCTAAAGATTAACCACGTGATAGTTGGCTGTTGTGGTCACTGGTGTGATCCATCCATGACCGAAGGCCTGCATGTCTGAGATGCGTTGGCATGTGCCTTTTTCTCAAAACTGTGAGTCCTAAGAGTTCCAACATTGAGATTATGGACCAGCTATGCTGGAGGCTCGAAAATAATAAAGGAGAGGGACTGCCTGAGGGACTGTGTGGCAGAGAAGGGTGGAAGTCCATTCTCTTGGGTGGTACATGCTGGGTAGAAGAGAGCTGGGTACTTGGATTGTTGTGGGTGTTGGGAAACCTGTGAGAGCTTGAGAGCTGACTGGTTTGGGAACCCAAGTACACTCTGGAACTGTCCTTGTGGATTCATAGCCCTGGCTTGGGGGTGACACTGTTGTTGAGATTTGGAGCAGTGGTGTCTATGGTTGGGTGGAACGTCTTTGGTCTGCAGCCAGTTGGTGTCATCTTTCATAAATATAAGTGCTCTCTGTTATGGTATCGTTTACATGTATATGATGTATATGATTATTTTTCCGCTGTATATTTAATTATTGTTTAATTGAATCTTTAGACTATGCATGCTTGCTGATTTTTGTTGTGCAAGTCGTTAAAGTCTTTTGTTTTATGCATCCTTAAATTTTAAAAGGTATCGGTAAGAGAAATAAGTCCAAGGGCGGGCTTGTAGGTAGCGTACCCCGACCTGTGGGTGGCTGGGTATGTTACATAGTCCTATAAGGTGGAAATTCACGTTGATTGAGAGCAATCATGACAATAATTTCAAATGTAAGTGCATCATAACCTATTGTAAACATAGTAATGTGAGTTTTAATGGGATATATATTTTTAAGAAGATGCAATTGAGTGAGTCTTAATTGTCACAAAATTTATGGTGGTAATGAAGCCTATTTCTACAAATAGTAATGTGAGTTTTAATGGCGTATATATTTTGAAGAAGATGCAATTGAGTGAGTCTTAATTGTCACAAAATTAGTGGTTCCAAATGGTAATGTCTACAATGATTCTAATGGAGTAGTTTAGGTGATATTCTTACATTATCTTTGTGATCTAGAAAATGCTTTTCTAGGATGTATTGTTTTGAAATTCAATCATTCAATATATTTTCCATATTTTCAAACATGCATAGTTTAATTGTTATAGTGTATAATATATGATGGTTGGGTGGCATATATATATATATATAATGATTAATTTTAATAAAATAACTTTGAACTAATCACATAGAGAATATAAAAACATTACAATTTGCATTGTAAATAATGTCATGAAATAAGTTGTTGGAAAACTTGAAAAGTTTTTCAAAGCACTAAAAATATGATGGCCACAGTGTTTATTACAAAAACAAAGTTAGATTTGTTGCAAACTAATTTGCAACATGCCTAGGTCGCAAGTATTGCCATACTTGTGTTCTCAACATTGATCATGGATCGAATCGATAATGTGGTTGCAAATTCCATTCTTATTTGATTCACATGTAATTTTTAAATTGTCTTCCTAT
>ML780303.1:211239-233355 GCA_009831015.1 Picea engelmannii
ATATATATATATATATATATATATATATATATATATATATATATATATATATATATATATATAGTAATATGTAGTTCTCTAGTGGCCCTCCTACCGTCGAGAAAGCAATCCTTCCTTTCCTTAAATAAAGTTACTATCAACTCAGTAAACGAATAACTAAGTTTTTCTCAAGGGAATCGCCTCGGTCAAACCTTCGCGGAGCTCCCTCATGGTGAAAAAGTATTTTCTCCACATAGGGCTGAATTCTTTTAATTGAGAAGGTCCTCTATAAACCCTAAAAAGAACATATATTACATATATAAAAGGTGAAAATTTATGTGAAATGGAATAAGAAGAATAAGCCTTTGAATAAGAAGAATACGGCTGGTGAAAATCTATGGTGGTTTTTCATATTTTAAGCCTGTTGTATATAATATTTCAAGCCCGATGTGCCTCATCTTTAAAGTGTGTTGTTCCTCATATTTCTGGGAATTGACTTCTTCTATTCCTTTCTTTTCACACTTCAATTAGAAACATGGTTCCTTACCATGTTGCCCCTACACTCATATTAAAAGTTCTAACTTCCTAGGGTTAGACCTGGGAACTTACTGTAAGGTAATATTATAAATTACCTAGTGGTGTGACTAAATTAATCATCATTGAAAAAATGACCCTATAGTCAGTCTTGAAGAGGTTCCTCTAGTAAATACCCAACCTTAACGAAGTGTCCTTTCAGCACCTTACCAGATGCACTTATAGAAAAATAGATACTAGATTGACCGCTAGATCCTTCCAATATCCTTACCGTACTGGAAATTCAACCTAACCTTGGAGTAAGTCATAAGTCAGATAACCTAGATAACTACTCGATAAGCTTAGGTAACTACACGATAAGCTTCTTCAATAAGCTAAGAAATTGGGAGAAAAGAAAAGATATAATCTTCCTCACAAATCTAAGTGGCGGTGTGGTCAAGCCAATACCAAAGTACGTCACCAAGGTACAGAGATAGGCGTGACCGCCATTGACTCGTAGATAATGGATAATGACTCTTCGATCGGTAAGTAAGTCTTTCTCATGACTCCTTTATTGGTGAGTAAGTCTTTCTAACTACTCTTTTACCAATTGATCTCTTCTTTCGAGCCCACCGAGAGACTAGATTCAAAATAATTATTGAGGAGGAGTGATAGAAATCGTTCTTATATGAATTAACAAGGACCAACATATTTCCATTTTTTGTCATTTTAAATTTGAAAAAGATCATTTATTTCTGAGGGACCCTCCTTTATTTTTGAGGAAAAATCCTCTGAAGAAGAGGTCTACATCGGTCTAATGACCCCAAGAACCTATTATACATAGTCGTACCAAAATAACATAAGTAAGAAGGGCTCACTAACGCAAGACAAGTCCTCACTAACGTAAGCAATGAGGCAAGCTCTCCTTCAAATACAAATAAAATTATCACACCGAAATAGGAATTACTAGAGTGACTGATGGAAAAGGACTCAGAGTGAGGGAGTGATATCAAACAAATAATAAAAGATGAACTAAGATAGGCATATTTCACATTTTCTGTCATTTTTCATTGAAAAATATTCTTTATTTGTTAGGGGCTCTCCTTTATTTGTTAGGACAACGACCCCAAAAAGATAGTCTACATTGGGTGGTTAAAATAAGGATATATACATATATAAAGGTACAATGGTTCATGAACTGGGGTTCGAATCCCCAAGTATCGAAGTTGAATGGGTTCTTGAGATCGACTAGGCGGTAACGAATGATAAGATTTCCTCGGTAAATGAATCCCTAAAAGTGAGGATTATAAGTCTTTTCCTTATGTGGCTTAAATGGCCATTGAGTTGTTTGATGGAAATATATATAATATATTGGTAAGTAAGTTTCTTCTTTAGACTTCCCGATTGAGGATATAAGTATTAGAACGACTTCCTTATCGGGAAGGTAAATATGATAACGACTTCTTGCTTGGTAAGGTCAATAGTAGAGAGAATCCCTTATTTATAAGGTAAGTATTAGAACAAATATTTTCTCGGTAAGGATTTTCCTTCCTCTTGAAGTCCAATCGATCAATCCATCATCTATTCGCTATCGATCAATCGTTTGTTGCTTCAATGGGTTTTTTCCCAAGGAAGGGAGGATAAAAGGAAATATCCTAGAGGCCTTCCCTTTAGGTGATTGAACCTGATTCTCCCATCTTCACCTTGCTATCCAATACCCGGGTAGTCGATGTAGAAGAAAAGGTAAGTCTTTGATTTCCTATTAGGTAGAAAGGGAAGGGTTCTATAAGGTTGATGGAAACATATATAATATCTCGGTCATTCATTTATTATTTA
Source organism: Picea engelmannii (assembly GCA_009831015.1). Classification (NCBI taxonomy): domain Eukaryota; kingdom Viridiplantae; phylum Streptophyta; class Pinopsida; order Pinales; family Pinaceae; genus Picea; species Picea engelmannii. The sequence goes on from ML780303.1 coordinate 213,568, forward strand.
TACTTCTCGATTGGGGAGGTCAGTTTGGTAAAAGGTGGTACATGCTCGTAAGTAATGAATGAGAAATTGATTGAATATGTATATCACTTTTGTTGGGTATGTGTTATATTTTTTGCACGAGTAGTAGTGTCTGAGCGTATACGCCGGGTGTGCAGGGGGCAACACCCCCGAAATTTTTTTTTCTGCCTCGGAAAATGTGACACCTACCTCGGGAAACATGTCTTGTATTTAGGTGGTTTTTTGGCACATGGTTTTTGCCGATGGTTTTCTATTTTTGGTTAAGGAATTAGGGTTTTGGACTAATCTAGGTCATTGGGTTAGGGTTTTGGTTGCCTCTGTCTCCTATATGGATATTGTATTGTAAACAATGTAACACAATGAATGAATATAGAATATGCTGGTTTTCCCGGTTTGGGTTTCTAGGGGAAAAATCTCTGTGTAATGTTTGTATTTTCCATTGTATCTTTTCTGTTCTTTTCTGAATATCTATTTGCAGTAGATATTGTACAAGGTTAGGATTTACATTTTCTATCAGAGCTTTATTGGCTTCAGGGGGATGCCTTTGTGGTCAAGGGTTTGGCTCAGGACCGTGAGAAGCCTTGTTACAGTTGGAGATTTGCGGTATTGTTTTTTAGGTGAAAAGAAATGGCAAGCAATTCGAAGATGGAGATCGAGAAGTTTAATGGGAAAATATTTGAGCTGTGGAAGGTCAAGATGGAATATCTTTTGGTGGATAGAGATTAGTGGATCGTGGTAGATCCAAGTACTTCACCTACAGGAACTTTTGTAGATGACTAGAAAAAGATGGATCAGAAGGCAAAGAGCACAATCTGATTGTGTCTCTCCGATTCAGTATTACTGAATGTGTCAGAGGAAGATACAACCAAGGATTTATGGGAAAAGTTGGGGAAGTTGTATCAGTCTAAGTCCCTGGTAAATAAACTATTCTTGAGAAAGAAACTATATAACTTGAGGATGAGAGATGGAGACTCGGTTGTAGAGCATTTGAGCACCTTCAATAATGTGGTAAGTCAGTTAGTATCTGTTGAGATTAAAATTTCAGATGAAGATAAATGTATTAGTTTGTTGTGTTCTTTACCAGACTCGTGGGATAGTTTGGTTGTGGCCATAGGTAGTAATACAACTTCTTTGAAGTTTGAAGAAGTGGTATCATCCTTATTGTTGGAGGAGATGAGACGAAATAATATGGAAGGACATAACACAGACACATTATTTGCAAGAACACGTTCCCAGGAAAGAAATAGATCTAATTTCTCAAGTGGGAGATCTAATTCTAAGGGTAGATATAAATCTCCCGGAAAGTTTGTAAGGGTATGCTGGGGGTGTGGAAAAGAAGGGCACTACAAGGAGTAGTGTATTTCCAAAGTTGAGAAAAAGAAGGGATCTGAAGAATCTTATTCTACAGAAGAAAAGACCTCTAAGGAAAAAGGAGGGGATGTGTACTTGGCCTCTTCAAGCACACATGCAGATAATGAGGCATGGTTTATTGACTCTGGTGCATCCTTTCATATTAATCCCCACAGGGAGTGGTTCTGCGAATATGAAAAGTATGATGGAGGTAATGTTTTCTTAGGTAATGATTCGACAACCAGAATCATAGGAAGAGGAAGGGTCAAGTTGAGACTCATATATGGAAGGATTAGAACACTACCTGGTGTTCTACACATCCTAGGTATGGCCAGAAATTTGATTTCTGTAAGCAAAAGGGAAGATGCAAGGGTAAAAACATTTTTTTAAAAGGGAACTTGCAGGATGGTTCGAGGAGCAGTGGTGTTGATGAAGGGAGTTCGGTTTGGAACTCTGTATAAGCTGCTAGGAAGCACTATTAGTGATGGGTGTAATAGCTCCATTGTTCCTGATATTGGATTTGAAGAAGAAAGAACTCCTATAGTCTCTAGAGAAAAGGTTATGTTGTGGCATCAAAGATTGGGGCATATTGGAGAGAAGGGTCTTCGACTACTACACGGTAAAGGTATGGTTGAAGGTATGTCTAACTTCTCTCTGGATTTTGATTTCTGTGAACATTGTCTATATGGGAAGTAGAATCGGGTAAGATTCCCCTCTGGTGCAACGAGGGAAGAAGGAATTTTACAACTAGTTCACAGTGATGTTTTTGGACCTGTGTCGGTCCCATCATTGGGAAAATCTGTGTACTATGTCTCATTTATGGATGACTTCTCAAGGAAAACTTGGATATATTTCCTCAGGAATAAATCTGAAGTCTTTGACAGGTTTAAAGAGTTTAAGGCTCTTGTTGAGAATCAAACAGAGAAAATAATTAAGGTGCTGAGAACAGATAATGACGGAGAGTTTTGCGGGAATGAATTTGAAGAATTATGTAAGAAGTGCAGTATAGAAAAGAAGAAGACTACTCCATATACACCTCAGCAGAATGGAGTTGCATAAAGGATGAATAGGACGTTGATGGAAAAAGAAAGGTGCATGCTCAGTGGTGTCGGGTTACGGCAAGAATTCTGGGCAGAGGGAGTGGGCACTGCATGTTACCTAGTCAACATATCACCCTCATCAGAATTGGGTGACAAGACTGCACAAGAGGTATGGATTGGTAAGGAACCTTCTCTCGCACATGTTAAGGTATTTGGTTGCGATGCATATGTTCATGTTCCAAAGGAAAATAGGAGTAAGCTGGATAAGAAGGCTGAAAAATGTATCTTTATTGGATATAAATATGGTCTCAAAGGTTATAAGCTTTGGAACCCAGAAACTAAGAAGGTAGTGTATAGACGAGATGTGGTATTTAGAGAAATGAAGGATGTTGTTAAACATGAAGTCCTACCAAGTAATGAAGAACCAGAGAAGATATAGTTTGATTTAAAGGATGATGAATCAGACTCTACAAAAGAAAATGAATTAGAAGAAGATGATCCTCATACTCCAGTATTGAAGAGATCAGATCGAGAAAGAAGGCTACCAGAAAGGTATAGTCCATCTGATTTTCGTTGTAATTTTTCTTTGTCTATTACTGATGATGATCCTAGAACTATCAGGGAGGCAATGGATTTAGAGGATGGAAATCTCTGGAAAAGGGCCATGGAAGAAGAAATGGCATCTTTGGATAAGAATGAGGCTTGGGATCTAGTGGAGTTACCAACTGGAAGAAATCCCATTGGGAACAAATGGGTATTTAAAAAGAAGCTGAATGCAGAAGGAAAAGTGGAGAAATACAAATCTCGGTTAGTAGCAAAGGGTTATTCCTAGGTTGAGGGAATTGATTTTGGTGAGATTTTTTCTCCTGTTGCCAAGTTAACCTCTATAAGATTTTTGTTATCTGTTGCTACTGCATTTGATTTTGAAGTAGAACAGATGGATGTGAAGACAACATTCCTACATGGGGATCTGGAATAAGAAATCTTTATGAAGCAATCATAAGGTTATGCTATGAAAGGAAAGAAGGAGCTAGTATGCAAGTGAAAAAGTCCCTGTATGGTTTAAAACAATCACCAAGGATGTGGTATCAAAAAATTGATACTTATATGCTGGGACTTGGATTCACAAGAAGCAAAGAGGATCAGTGTGTGTATTCTAAATTAATTTTTGATCATTTGATTTATTTGGTCTTTTATGTGGATGACATGTTGTTGATAGGAAACAACAAGGAGATTATCCAGAATGTGAAAACTCAGTTGTCCTCTAAATTCGACATGAAGGATCTTGGTGCTTCATATTTCATTTTGGGCATGGAAATTAAAAGAGATCGAAAAAGGAGGAAACTCTGGTTAAATCAAAGAAAATATGTCGAGACAATATTGCAGAGGTTTAATATGCATGAATGTAAACCGATCAAGGTTACTATTCCTGTTCATGTAAAGTTATCTGTGGATCAGTGTCCCAAGACACATGAAGAAGAAGAGGACATGTCTCATGTTCCATATGCGAGTGCAGTTGGAAGTTTGATGTATGCAATGGTCTGTACTAGACTGGACATTGCACATGCAGTGGGAGTTTTGAGCAGGTATATGTCAAAACCAGGGAAGGAGCATTGGACAACAGTAAAAAGGGTTTTCAGGTATTTGTGTGGCACTTCTAGCTATGGATTGTGCTACGAAGGAAGACCGAGATTGGACAGAGTGGTCGATATACATGGCTTTGTGGACGCAGACATGGCTGGAGATTTGGATCGTAGGATATCTACAAGCGGGTATGTGTTTAACCTGTTTGGAGGAGCAATAAGTTGGATGAGCAAAAGACAGGTTGTAGTGGCACTTTCAACTGCAGAATCTGAATACATGGAAGCCACTCATGCAAGTAAGGAAGCAGTATGGTTACAAATATTGTGTTCAGGTATTGGGTTGGTATAACAAGCTGTAAGGATAGAGTATGACAGTCAGTGTGCAATTTTTCTGGCGAAGAACCCTGCTTATCATTCAAAGACAAAGCACATTGATGTTCAATATCACTTTGTGAGAGACATGATTGAAGAAAAAAAAGTATCACTGATGAAGGTGGAAACTTTGAAGAATGTTGCATACTCATTAACAAAATCTATGAGCACTGAGAAGTTCTCTTGGTGTAGAGGATCCATGGGCATTACTGCCCTGGATTTTTGAGTATGTAACCCCCTGTATGCAAAGAAAACAACAAGTGGGAGAATGTTGGGTATGTGTTATATTCTTTTCACGAGTAGCGGTGTCTGAGAGTATGCGCTGGGCATGCAGGGGTCCGGGGGCAGCACCCCCAGATTTTTTTTTTTAGCCTCGGGAAACATGTCATGTATTTAGGTGGTTTTTCGACACATGGTTTTTGCCGATGGTTTTCTATTTCCGGTTAAGGAATTAGGGTTTTGGACTAATCCAGGTCATTAGGTTCGGGTTTTGGTTGCCAATGGCTCCTATATGTATATTGTATTGTAAACAATGTAACACAATGAATGAATATAGAATATGCTGGTTTTCCAGGGGAAAAATCTCTGTGTAATGTTTGTATTTGCCATTGTATCTTTTTTGTTCTTTTCTGAATATCTATTTACAATAGATATTGTAAAAGGTTAGGATTTACAACTTTTTCGAGTATGATCATAAGGTTATCATGATGATTTGGGAACAATATCCCTCGAGAGAAGGATAGAATGATGGCCTAACTTACAAAATATCCTTTGAGAGGAAGGACACATGGGAGAAATATCCGGATCCCAGGATTGGCTTGTCTGGAGGAATCGTTTTTCAATATAAATCTTCTAGATCAATAAAAAAATTCCAGGCTTACTATTCGGAGACATTAAGGAGAGCCCATACAGGAAGGACAAAGATGGTACAGTAATAAAAAATATGGAAAGGATATAGCTAATTGTATGGAGGAAAGAACCATACCATATGAATATAGTTCTATTGGCACTTGAAAAGAAAGGAACGTAGTCACTTGTCCGCATCAGGAAAGGTTACCCCTGGGTTTTTCTTTTAGAGAATTTATGGTATGCATCTTCGTTGGCATAATTACTTATATAATAGGAATTAATATTTATCTGGTCAAGCGTTTGTTTCCCAACTTAAGTGCAAAGATGTCAAGCCTTGGTGAAAAGTATAAAGAGGTGGTGAAAAGGACTGATAAGGCCCGATAAAACAAAACAATCTCAAGAAAGAAATATATCCATTAGGAACTCGGTTTCACCCTTTCTCTTTCATGGCTTAAAGGGCTTGAACCCCCTTAAAGGGAGGATAAAGGGAAAGATAGGGGTTCAGGGGTGTAGGAGTTGTATGGTTGGTGAGTTCACCTTTTAATGGATGTAATGAATGGTCGTTTGTAGGCTGACTGAAATACCAGAACCCTCTGATGATAGATAGATAAATGTTGGGCGAGATCGCTAGATCAGAAATATATTCTTTGGATAATCTTTCCAAAAGCTGAGAAAATGACACATAACTTAGGAATTTTGGAAATCCATATTATTGGAGAGGATTTGGAATAACCCAAATCCCACAATAAATGAAGAAAAATGATGAACTATGTTACAGTCTGTGCACCATTTTTTCTCTCTAACATGACAAATCAGGTACAGTCTCTGCACCATTTTTTCTTTCTACCATGACAAATCGATTGATTCTATCTAGGAATTGCTATTACCATCCTTCCCCTCCCCGATTGTTGCCTTATCATTGGTGGTTACTCCTAATCTGAAGCACCCTTCTTCCATTCATGGGTAAATTCAATCGTCGAAATCAATGAAAAGACCATCATGGACCGAGATCCAAATGGACCAATCTTATTGAGAGGGACTGCTCGAGGGGAGGAGAAGGTTACTTCTGGATAAGAGATAATAAATGAAATAATGACAGAATAAAATCATATATCGAAACAACTTCTGGCATCATCATAAGGATTGGAACCACATTCATGGGCAGGCAATTTTTCTGGATAAGTCGAACCATTGGGAGCGAATGTAAAAGGAACACCAAGTGGGATCAAAGAAACTAGCGAAATTATTACTAAATAGATACAAATAGGTGCAAATTCCAACATCTTTGGTTACACAACCCACTTTGTTCGCTTCTCTTTGCTCGCGTCGTGGCATACATACTGGAAAGAGAAGGATTGGTTTCTCTCTCTCTCTCTCTATATATATATATATGTATTTCTTAAAATCCTTGTTTTCTCGAAGGGCGAACAAAAAAGTAGTATCATCGTCTCACGTCCCTTATTTTTGTTACTATATGAATGAGATCTGCACTTTGACACCTAAGATTCCATAACGAGTATATACTCACGTAGAAGCATGATCAATTTTATGTCAAGATGCATTACAAGATGTTTTTCCATACTCCTTGCATTCAGTTCTAGTTATTTCTGCACCTTTCGACTGACCTGGACAACAAATACAGATCCCCCTCACCCCTTTGGGCATTACTAATGGAATATCCTGAATTATTTGACTAACAATGGAACAAAATGATCTTGTTATGTCCCTCGGTTGGAAAGATATGTCATGAGCAATTGGAGAATCACTTTGATAGTTTAATATTTTTACTGACCCGATTAAGGTATTAGTGTTTGTTCTATTGGACAACAAAGATCACATTTTTCACAGTTCGTTCAAATAATATTTGTACAAGTATGTAATTATTTTGCTTTTAAGTATTATCTCTATAATCATCCGTATTCCCCTCATCAATCCTCCTATCATCCTTATTCCCCTCATCAATCCTCCTATCCCACTTAGGGATATTATTTTTTCTACCAATCTTCAATCCTACTATCCCACCTAGGGATATTATTTTTTGTACCAATCTGATTACCTTCTCCTTACCCGGGAGGTTCCTTAATTTTATCCTTAATTTACCTAGGAGTTGTTCCCTTAGTGGTGGGGCATCACCAATTTTGTTATTGGGCACCTCAAGTTTCTCCCTTGGGATGAAAAAGGTAGCACCAAAGAAAGGAAAGAGCGGTATGGACCAACAAGTTTTTTTTGTTCTCGCAAAGCGCGCTCGACAAATGAAAATGAAGTGGGTAAGCCTTTTCTTGGCTTAGTACAAGAACTCGCCCTGCTCGGTCTTGGAGGTAAAGATTTCTACAAAAAAAAACAATGCAGGAGTGTATTCTCTTATCTAAGCTTCCTCCCTGTCTATCCACTCCCCTTGGTTCATCCGGTGTCACAAAATGATTGGGAACTATGATGTCTATGGGGTCATAATGAATTTGGTTCTCCATATGAAAGGAGTATTGAACAACTGAGTAATTAGAGGAGTGACACATAGTAGGGAGGGCTTGTATAAGTCTATTACTCATGTTATCTTTCATCCCGTGAAACTTCTTCGGGAGAAGGAACTTGAAGAACTTGGTTTTTCTGGAGGGGTCATCATTTCCTATCGGGAATGCTATGTCATTTACAAACCTTTTCTTCACAGCGTATTTCCCACTCATTGGATGCTTGTGGGCCATCCAATCGCTGACCCAGAGTGATTTCAAGATATTACTCCATGTTGATGGTGATCAATCATGGTATCCATAACGTTGTTTTGTTCTCGTCCAAATCTTGATTTTTCTCCGCTCTTCCCCTGTGAGCTCAATCGAATTGACAGTTTCTCCTACCACCCTAATGCGACCTCTCACTTTGTTTCATTCTTCCTCTCTACTGTAAAAAAAAAACTCGATCGACCTTACTTTCCAAAATTCCCACCGCCGACCATTTCCAAGAGAGAGTCAAGGGTACACCTGTGGGGGCATGCCCCGCTTGGATGTCTCTACGAGGGAAAAGGTGGACAAAAATCAAAGAGAGGAGGCCCTTTTCTGTGTCTCATGAACTAGTGTAGACTGCACAAGTGCTCTCTGAACCCTATTGGATAGTAACCCATCGCATGGCTCTCTAACTTCACTTTCTCTGGGTTCTATACCCAAAGGCATTTCAAAACCCCATCTCCAAGGTGATCGCGCATCCAAGTCCACGGTGGGGGGGCGTGGCAGGCTAGGTCGAGTAGGAATTGTCAGATAGCCCCCCTTAATGGATTTCAATACATTACTAAAATATTTTCTAATATGTTAGTGACTCCTAGATTTCGATATACCTATGTTATGCCTTTCAACGATATTTTAGTTTGTTGTACTATTAGTCTTCAAGGGGATCTCAATATATCTATGTTACACCTAACTTGAAATATTCTATGCCTTACTTAGGAGCGTGACAAGTTTATAGGCTCCTTATCCTCTACCAAACACTCACCAAGTGATTTCCTATTGCTAGGTCCCTTTGGGGTGGGAGGGTGGTATGGCCCTCTGACCCCTTGCTATCATGCAGAGCGCACTGAGAGGATCTCACCATTTTTTTCTACACAGCTTGTCCATCGGATTGGAAGCCCTGTGTTAATATGTCGTTCAATGTCTCGTCTCTAGTAATATGGGTGATCAACTATATCCTTTCCCCTACCCGAGTGAATAGGTCGAGGGAAGGCCAACATGATCGATCAAGACCCTCGATAGGCATAGAGCCTTGTGCGCACCTCCCCATTGGCTCCGCTAAAGCGTTAATGGTTAGCTTAGCTACTAGGCGGGTAGCCATCCTCGAAAGACACTTTGATTTTCCATTGGGATTATAGGCCCTCATCTTCAGACCGAGAGTAGGCTTACCCTTGATATAAGAGTAATAGTAGAGGAAAAAGAACCATAACCAAAGGTCCTGGAAGGTCAACCCTTCTAATTTGAACCTAGTAAAGTCGTGGTCTTACCTGAGCTCTGCGAAGGTAAGGTCCTTAAAGGTAAACCCAGTAAGGTCCCGATCAACCCAGTCGGTAAAGTCCTGCCCCCTTATCTAATATATATGATCTCAGTTTCTCTAACTGTGGGAAGAGTTGGCCTTTGATTTATTTGAGGGGACTAAATACGAGAAAACAAGAAGGGTTTTAAAGGGAATCAAAGGTCAACCCAGTCAAGTCTTGATTAACCCTTCTAAATTTAACCTGAGTTGGTATTTCAAGGTAAATTCTTCGAAGACATGTCCTGATCGACCCTTCTAATTTTCACCTGAAGGGAGAAGTCAACCCAGGGTGGCCTTCCAATGCCTCTATACTTCACGAAGTCTTCCCCGAAAAAGTCTTTTAATGCCCCCAAATTTCTTCGCCTTAACGAAGTATTATTTTAATGTATTTACTCATATCATTTCGGTAACTAGCATAAATAGGAAACATAACTCCATAAACACGTACCTTTCTCGTTTCATTAACTAGAGAGAGAAGAAGTCCAAGGATAAAATAAAATAGTAAGTTACATAACTCCATAGAATAGAAACCCTTAGAAACCCTGCTATTTTTCACTTGGGTTAGGCGAAGTAAACCCAGGATGAACTGGTGGGGTCGTTAAATAGCCCTTACTAAACAAAGTTTTTCTTTAACATATTGACTTGTATCACTTAGGTAACTAATGGGGGGACATAATTGTTACAAGGAAAATCACTCTATGGCATGGCGTAAACCACAATAGACAGAATGACTACAAAAATTGACTCTAATCCCAAGTACGCTATATAAATGTAAATGCTAACAATATAAGATAAAGAGCCTACCTCGTCTGGACATTTGATTAAGAACATCGTTGAGCACACAACTCAAAGCTCTATACCTGCACCTTGTCCTCAACAACCAATATACACAAGCATATGATGATAATATATAAAGTTTGCACATACAATATCATAATCCATTAGCATTCATAACAAATATTCCCACAGAATAATAATTCAAATATTTTCAAGACATCAATTGGACGAGAAAATAATATTTCTATTAAATATGCTCAACATAAGTGTATGAATGACAAAATTCTATGTCGACACGTCTCAAAACTGATAAACTAAGTCCCTTCCAGCTAGGCCTCCACCAAATAAAATCTCATATAAGAGAGAAAATGAGGTTCTCCATCAAAGAGGGAAGAGCTTGCAGGTTGAACAATGTGTTCAGACTTTAAAGGACAAAGGGATGCAGACTCAATATGGAGTGAATAATTTCTCCAGAGTAACTTTGCTCTCAAAAGTTGAATTATTCTCCTCTTCCACAGTTGGATATGGCTTGTTTTCTAGTCTTCAAATGGAACTAAAGGGCTGAGTCGAAACGTTTCCAGTATATGGAAGGTCAAGGATCATGGATCTCGTGATGTGACATGGAAAACCGACACAATTTTTAATTTTTAGCATAAAACCCAATATATGCAGGTTGTAATGGTGCAACCTATGTATATGCATGATGTATAGTTGTTAGGGTGCGTATATGTGGAAAAATATGATTTTTATCTCTAGGAAGTGCAAAAGGGGACTTCAATTCTGCATAGGGAAATGTAAAAGGCCTTCTGAGCAAGTTGTATGGGGTGATGCAAATCTTGCTATAACACACTCCCCCTAATGTGTGAGGTCATAGGAGTATCTACGATGACCAAAATACATTATAATTTCCAGAAGTGGAGTAATGGAAACTCAACTGGACGAGAGAGTTGCTCATAAGAATATTACAATCCATAATGAATTTGTACACATGGCTGTGAATTTGAATTACACTGCAGATCCATGTGGAAATATACCAAACAGTTGTTCATGGCCATGGATAGGAAATACAAAGCAGATACATGCCATAGGAATTCATAGTCATGAACAAGGGCCAGTGAAAACTAGCCTCAAAATCAATTTGAAGATATCTATATACAACAGAGTACAATCTAATCTCCCATGATCACTGAAGTCATATAGGTACTGGTCCAATGAACGATAACAACAACTTACGCAATATATGACTATAAAATGATGTCTTCAAGTCTTCTACATGATCCACCAAAGGTGCAAGTCTATATTATTAGGTCTAAGGTGTCTACCTACCCCCTCCTCTAAGGTCTAAGGTGTCTACTTACCCCTTCCTCTATTCAGGCAGTAGTGAAAATAGAAGCTTTGTGATCCCACAACTTAGTTGTGAAACTGACATTAATCCAGTAGGCTTCTAAAGGTAATAGAAATGTTCTAAGTTCCCACCCAAGCAAGGCAAGCCCTCCCTTCCAAGATCGTCTGGCTGTATTAAATCTATCAATAAACGAGGGAAATGCAACTTGTTATCCAACAGACATTCGTCTTCAAGTAGGTTTTCCCACCTAGGTCATTCCTAAAAGAAATAAGGTATGGAGTGTTGAAGTGGTGTGATTCAGAAAGCATTGAAAATGGTGGGGTTGTGCAAATACGGGTGTGCAAGTTATAAATAAAGAAAATAAGAAGATGCCTAAATAATCTACGGCATAATCTAAAATAGGTGCTTCCTAAAGAAGATCAACAAAGAAGGTCTCTCAAGCCCACCCTATTATACTTTAATAAAGAAAACAATTCCACTCAAGTAAGAAAGTTGTGGGGAAGGGGCCCCACGAAAACCAGTAGGCATAGTAAGAAAGGTAATTGGTAAGAAGGGAGTAGGTGTAGTTCGTAAGGTAAGCTCTAGTGTCCGTCCATCCCTCCCTATTGTTTAATCAAGAAATCTAGTTGTGGGTATCCAAAAGAACTAAATTAGGTGGCTAGCTATCGTTCTGAGGAAAGTCATGAAGCAAGGTGTGCCTCTAGTAGTAATAAATCAAATGGAAGTCCTCAATCAAGGTCTCTAGCAGTCATCTCTTTAGAATTTATATATATCTTCCATTTGTTATCTAACATTATGATATTAGTGATAGGAAGTTAGAGACATATATATATTATATATATGTCTCCATATATATATAACCATCTAATATAAAAACTAATATAATAAACCATTGTATACCAAGTTATATATAGCCTTAAATAGATATATTAGGATGGAGAAATTTATCTCATTATGGTAATAGGTAAGATACCTATTATACCTAAGGTCATTAATTAATTAAGATATAATAAGATATATAATATTTATATGGTTATTTATACCTAATCCTAATTAGATAATCTATTAACCTAGTTATATTTCATGGAATGCATATGACTTATACATCCTACAATGAATTAATAATCATATAGATTTATGAGCACAAGTTTTTTTTTAAGAAGAAAATTATCACAATTATATTAAGAAAAATATAATTTTTACATCCGAAAAGTCCATAAGCAGCCTTATAAGACAAGGTAAAAAATTGACCACAAAGCTATACATATTGAGAGTTACATTCTTATGCACCCAAATAGAGAGCTCCAAAAAAGACCCAGTACTCTCCAGGCTAAGAACAAAGAAAAAATCAAAAGCTCAATAACCATCCCAGTCTAGTAAAGGACGAACAAAACACATCCCAGCTCATAACTCAAAACTTGGGAAAACTATCCAAAAAAGAAGGAATATATAGGAGCTAATAGATGTTGGTAAGATGACGTTGTCCTGCCAATCCACCTGACCACAAGTAGAGTGGGATATATCCTTGTGGTTCCAATAAAGATTTCTTTGATAGTCCATCTTCTTCCTTGTTGAACTCATGATAAATGTGAAAAAATCGGATGGCCTCGAAATCTCTTCTTAATATTTTGATTCTTTGTTTCCAACCTTCTAAAGAGATAACATGCAAGTCACATTTATCATTCAACCAGTCTATGATTACTTTTGAGTCGACCAGGATCTGGATCTTGTGAAGAGACAAAAAATTTCCTATGAAGAGTGTATCCCTTGCTCCCATTAGTTCCACCTTTATATTAGTTTCGATACCACAGTTCAAGTACCATTTATAAACTAAAGATGCAAAGAGTTTAATGATACCCTCGATGCCACTGCACAATCCATTTACCTTAGCTGCTCCATCAAAATAGGCCACTGGGTACTCAAGAAGATGATCGATCATGCAAGAGTGAATAGAAAGAGTGATATTTTTACCCACAAGGTTATGAAAGGAACCAAGAGATATGATGACAACCGAAAGAGTTGATGGTTTCTTTCCTTCAAAGGCAGTTGCATTCCTTTCTAACTAAATAAAACATCATATCTGAGGAGCTAAACTAGCTGAAGCGGACTTGTTCTTAGTCCATTTTGTTAGACAATCATCTAGATCACTCCCGCCCCAATCCTGAATGAAATTTTTAACGGATTTGATTCTCTTCCAGATGATTTTAGTGAAAGACCAATGAATGAATAGGTTATCATTATCTTCACTATCTTCTTTTCACAACTGACAACAAACAGGAACCTCCCATCCTCTTTGATGTAAATTTTTCCAAGTCATGATTTTGTTATCCGCTGCCAACCACATAAAAAGTTTGATTTTTTGTTGTATGTCCCATTTCCACAAGCTCTTTCGCCATCCAGTGTGGGTCGACAGGTTTAGAGTAGAAATTAAATCTGAATATACATTCTTGGTCGAAAGGGAACTTGAAGAGTCCCCCCTATCCATAGAAGTTCATCATCAAATTCAGATAATGTAACCCCTAAAGCTTGTAGAGCTCACCGTAATCGATCCCACTCCGTTGTCAGGTCCCCTGTGAGGTCCAAGTATGAGATGTTAATCCATGTAGATAACAAAGGATCTTGATCATGAGTTCTCCAAGCTCGAGCTAGCACCGTGAAATGATTATGACTAAGAGAAGATAGAAGCGGAAGAGATAGGAAAGATGAATTTCCCATTCCGAGGATCCTGTCCCTACCGAGACCCACATGATGGCCCGTGCCAAGCTTCCATATTAGCCAATTTGTAATCAAATACACAGACTTTAGAAGGCCATTCCAGATTTTTGACGCTGAAAATTGATGGAAAGATGCTGATCGCAACCAATTATTAACTGTCATAGACTCGAAATACTTCTCTTGAATCACTTTTTTCCATAGTCCATCTTTTGTTAGTACTCTTTGTTATCGCACAGTTTGTAGCTAGGAGCAGAGGCTATAAAATAGAAGGCCAAACTGGCGTAATAGGGACCTACCCCACCCAATGTCACCACAATGGGGAGGTCCAATCTATTTAGGGAGGCTAGGCCCAAGGGAGACGTCCCTGGCAATCTGGGATTTGAAAGGGAAAGGCTCAAAGGATTAAGGCTAGTTTCCCCTTTCATAGATTACTGCCCAAAGAGATAGTCCAATAAAGTATAACCAAGGAGAAGGCACCTGCTTTTGAGAAAAGACAACAATAAAACTAATACATGCAACAATGGTTAATACTTCATAAATCAGTGACTATCTAAGTTCAATATATGAGCAAATACAACAGTAAATATTGACGAACTCAATGTTTGCAATAATAACAATGGCAATATGATGTTATTTGTCAATAAATACTGGAACAATATAGCATCCAATGAATAAAATCACTCCTTGAATCAAATCAATGCATTAAACATCATTTAGTTGCTCACATATAATAGATTGTTGCGTCAAGATGAAATATCCTAGGGGTGACGTCAGCTTTTAGGGTTAGTTGTTAGTTAGGGTTTCAAATTTATAAGGTTTCGAAAGTTTGTTTAGTCACTATCACTTCAACGCTAGAGTCTAAGGATCAGTACCTATGGGTTAATGGAGTCAATAAGTGATGGACACAAGAGTTGAAGGGTAAAAGTTTTCTAAGGACTAGAGGGTAGGTTTTCAAGGTGCCGCTAAAGTAGGGACTTAAAAGTAGAAACCCTAAGAGAGAGAGATTCACTTGGTGTTGCAAAGGCAAGGCCTTGTGCTCTCTCCTCTTTCCCGGAAAACGGCTAGCACAATAAGGAAAATTTAACTAAGACAAGAGGTTTTGATGAGGGAGACGTTGCTAAAACAAGGTCTGTCAACAAACCCTAGAATGGTACGACCCTAGTGTAGTAATCCTAGGCTAAGGACGTCTCACTCTTCTTAGCTTCAAAAAGTACGGCTAGCATAAAGAATGAATAAAACAAGTGTAGCTAACGCTAGGCTCTATTTTCTTATTCAATGGCTTAAGGTCTCTTTATTAGGGGACATGAGACAACAACCTACTTGTGTGGTTGTCCCCTAGGGTTTTGATTCAGAAATATATAAGCAATATGCAAGAGATTTAAACTACAACCATTCAAAGAGAAGTTTTACAGGAAAAACACTTACATTTCATGAAGAAATATCCAAGAAAACCCTACTTGTAACACCTTCCTTCCAAAGAAACACCATAAATGCCAAGAAAACTCTTCCTTGAAAAGTTGCGCCTCACTATTTCAGCCAAAAACCCCAATAGGGCGCTAAAAATCAGATCTCACTTGTGAGTGAGTCATGTTATTTTCAAAATAAGGGAAAACATCCTCAATTTATATCATCCAATGACCCTTAATTAAAAATTAGGTCATTAAAACAGCCGACAAGGCTGACTACTAAAAATCATACTGTTTTTACATTTAACTGCTAAATAAAAGCCTAAATGAGTAGTAAGCAGGACGTCTAGCCCCTCTGAGGGAGACGTTGGCCCTTTTTAGGGAAAATCTCATCACTAGAAGGCACGCGTTGGCCCTCTCTGGGCCTCCAAACTCTGCCACACATGCCAAACTGCCCTGTAAAGCTGTCACACGCTGGAGGTGATGTCAAGGATCTCTGGAGGATGTCCTGGTCAAAAGAGGGATGTGTTCCACCTGCAGTTGGTCAACCCCCTAGGGCTAGGCTCAACCAAGGCATCCTGGATGAAAACATCCTTCTTCTTCTCTCGTGTAGATGCTCAATCAGTCACTGTCCTGTCTCTACCCCTGATGAGGTCCCAACAACCATCTGATGGGCTCTTCAGCCCAATGGAGGTTCGAACTGATCATCTCCCCATGTGTACCGGTCCACCTGGTACCTGTTCGTCGGGTATGGTCCTGCACATCAAAAAATTCGCCATCCCTGGGCTTATTAGTCCTCGGGATCATAACAATGCCAATCATATCTCATCATTAATTTCATCAAATGCATGCATAAGACTCCTAGCATATCATCTAACATCTCAAAGACATTACACTGACCTACTATACAAAGCTGAAGAAAAAGACAAGGTAACCTATTGGGCCAGCATCCGTAAGAAAAGGAAAGTTCACAAAGGATATCATCCAAGCCATGTAATACGTGGTGGTGTGGTCTAAGGATGCCCAGACATAGTGAAAACCAGGGGTGGATATTATCCGTGGGTGCCTTTGTGGGAGGCGAGTTGTACCTATCATGGATGCAATTCTTTCCAGGCTCTTTATTGTCTTCATTCTTTCTTTTTGTTTCAAGGTCTAACTAGAGGAGACTGCCTTGGCGTGGTGACCAGAGCTGATAGTGTTACCCACGAGTATTTTCGCAGAAATGATAAGGATGACTCGTGATGAGACCCCCTTTCCCTTGGCCATGCAACCAAGGGTCACTACCCTGGTGTGGTAACCAGATAATGGCAATGACATACTGCTAGACACCTATGAACATAATGGGTCGGCTCGTGATGAGAACCCCCATCCTCTTGGCTAGGTCTTGTTTTATTATTTTTCTTCGGGTCCCTCTTGTTTCTTATTGAGAGGCCTTTTATTGCCTTCTCGGGGATCCCTGGGAGAGGCATCTCTAGGTTTTATTTCCTATGGATTTTATCTTTTACTAGCTTCTTTTACCTCCTGGGCCTTTATCCCCTTCTTCCCAAAGGATAAAGTGTAACCCCACAAATAGGTCATCCTAATGCCCAGACTAGGGGAGTGGGAGAGATGGATAGGAGACAAGATGTAAAATGATAATATGGTGGGAGCAGACGATGTCTCTTCTAAATCCCCCCTGGTGGCTGACCAAAACCTATGGATACAAGCTTGCTAGGGCACCCCGTTAATCCCCCCAACCATGGTCAAGTGGGTTAGTGTAAGATCCAAGCAGTTGTCAGAAATGTAAGGAACCTGATGTATATATCCAAAAGTTATAATGATCAAACATGACACATACCATGATACCTGGACCAATTACCTCATGGAGCAAGAGTCTTCTCTGATGCAAGTCCAAGCCGAAGGTGATGGATGCTGCTGCTACTGACAGGAAGGGTATGATGAAGAAGAAGAAGGATGGGCCCTTTAGGGCCATGCTCAGGTCAATCCTGCTCTCGGTACTCCATGTCTAGGACCTGTGGGCCTCAAGACATGATCTCCTAGTTATCCCTAGAAATCGGGGATATCATCTGGCTCCAACTTGGGGACATGTGCTCACCATAGAGTGCATGAGAACCTCAACATCTCTGGCATAAACTTGCAGACCTGCTCACACTTGAAAAGGGCATCAGTAATAAAGGTGGGGTGGTATTGCCACCCCGCAAATATAATACATACATATATATATATATATATATATATATATATATATATATATATATATATATATATATATATATATATATTGTTGGCAAATACTTAACAGGTAGTGTATGCTTGTCATTGATGGAAAGTACAATAGTGAAGATGGTAGAATCATAATGTGCATCGATGGACAAACAAGAACAACGTAGGCTCAGGAGGAATTAGCGCAGAGTTGAAATTCTTCCAAGTAAGAAGGATGTGTAAGTTTGGAGGAGAAGCGGTGTTGATCGCTGGATCCCATCCAAAATTCCCGATAGCATGAGGGCTGTCAGATCTGAATAAAAACAAGAAGAGTGCGCGCTAAAGAGGAGGATAGATCACAGCCGTCAGATCCGAGCATAGGGTCCGACCACCGTTGGATCGAAGAGAACCTGCATGGTCTTTAAAGGGAAAGAAGAAGGGGGCATAATGACAATATGCGAAATCACGATGTAATCTGAACCGTCAGATCAAGCTTTGATCTGGACCGTTGATTCCAGTCAATAAAGAGGCATCAGGGATCGAGAGTTGGACATGAAAAAGATTATTGACATCAGGAACCCTGATTTCGCGATATGCGAATTCACGATTTAATCGCAGCCGCTGAATAGAGATCAGATCTGGACCGTTGATTTAACTCCTTATCGGAGTTTCATGAATCGGGACTTTGAGGTGACAAAAACACTTGACAACAAGAATGTGGATTTTGCGATATGCGATGTCGCGATTCAATCGTAGCCATTGAATCGAGAATGAATCTAGACCGTCGATTCTAGCTCGTGTCGGAGTTTCGTGAATCACGATATGAAGAGGAAAAGAAGAAAATGCATAAGGCTATGGTCACAGCCCTTGGTCACATCAGCAAGAGATGGAAAGATGTCACAAGACAAGGAGGAGTCGAGCCTTATTGCACGGTCAGGTGGAGAACGACACAGAAGGTGACACGACAGGAGTGGGGCCCTTCGTCAATACTCCACCATTCCAGACCACCCCCCGTATTAAAGACAAAAAGGCAAGGGGGGTTCGGAATCGATTGAGCGTCGTTGATCTAGGTACTTTAATACTGACTGCTCGAGAGATGTGCACCCAATTCTGGACCTCCCCCCTCCGCTTAAAGATAGAATGACAAGGGGGCTTTGGAATCGAATCTCGACCGTAGATCTGAGAGCACAGATACTGACCGTCTATATTTTCTCACCGCATATCCAACGATGTAGATGAATTTAAACAAGATCGGAGGGCTACTAAGGCACAACGCAGTGAGACTTCCAGAAACCATTGATGACGTCTGCTAGAGAAGTCAAATAGATCGCGGTGTGATCGCCAGAGAAGACGAAGAGTCTCAAACTACCAGAGAGGCTGAGGAATCTCAGGATAACATACAGGGATGCTGGACACGCGGGGCGAACCACCAGAGAAGCTGAAGAGTCACGATGATGATCAGACAGAACACTCGAGAGGTGGAGGATAACGACACAGAGTCAGCATGCAGAGGCATTGCGAACATTGCATGCACAAGGTGCACAGAAGCTATAAATACACAGTACAGAGAAGAGAAGGGGGTTGCTGTTGCTGTTGGAGGTTGTTGTGATTGTTGTTGGAAAAGGTGATTCAGGTGTTGTTGGCAGCCAATTCACATTTTTCATTGTCTCATAAGCTGCCTACACCAATGTTTCACAAACATTGATTTTTTGTCGCAATTTTCAAATGAACGACGATTTTTTGCGTCTTTTCGCATGCTTGTCTTCGCTAAGTCTTCACAATTGTAAGCATGAAAATTTCTCCTTTCGAGGTCACATTTCGATCAGTATCTGAACTGCCAATACCTTTTGTGTCATTATGCATATTGCGCTTATCTTTTTATTGATTTTTTACATGATCGGCAATATCCTTTGATCGGTCTTCATACTTCGATGGATTATGTAACTCAGTTTTATTGAAGACATTTAGCCTTTGGATTCACATTTTATGATTTTCCTGAACATTGATTCATTGAATTGCATGGGGGTCCTGATTTATCTTTTGTAATCCTTATTGTTGATCCTTATCATGGCTCTTGGCATATCAATTTTATGTAATTTCGATCTGACACCTCGGTTAAACGT